>UESW01004454.1:738404-853436 GCA_900491605.1 Calamus simplicifolius
AAGCAGTTGCCCAAATAACCGAAGCTCGGGCCAGGGATTTCGTGTGGAAATCCATCATTTGCCATTTTGGTCTCCCGCATACCATCATCACCGACAATGGCAAGCAATTTAATAATCCCAAGTTCCGGAGTTCTGTGAGGATCATGGCATCAGTCATCGCTCACCTCAGTAGGGCATCCGCAAGCCAACGGAGAAGCGAGGTAACAAACTGGACCCTACTTCAAGCGATTAAAGCCCGGCTCGCCAGAGCCCGAGGCAAATGGATGGATGAGCTTCATCATGTTCTATGGGCCTACAGCACCACCCAGAGAATCCCCACCGGTGAGACCCCGTTCCAGATGGCCTTTGGCACGGAAGCCGTCATCCCTGTAGAGATAGGCCTTCCCTCTCCACGAGTGAAAGCTACTCAGAAGAGGCTAACGACGAGCAGCTCTGCACCAATCTCGACTTGGTGGAAGAGATCAGGAAAAAGCTCGAATAAGAATGGTCGTACCAGCAAAGAGTGGCCCGCTACCATGCCTCCAGAGTCAAAGGTAAATCCTTCTCGCTTGGCGACCTTGTCTCCGAAGAGCATCCGTCTCCAAACCACTAGAGCAAGGAAAGCTCTCGCCAAACTGGGAAGGCCCCTACCAAGTAGCGGAAGTCATCGGACCTGGCACCTACAAACTTCAGGATCTAAGCGGGAAATCCATTCCTCGGATGTGAACTCAGACAATCTCTGTGTATACTATCAGTAGGGTACGCCTCTTTGACCTGCCCCGTTTATAACTTTGGCATAGTATTCCTGTTATCTATGACATAGTCGCTTCTTTGGAAAAACTGTGATGAGAAAAGGATACCTCTAGCTCACTCTCGGCACAACCGAGCTATTTCCCCAAGCTTTCAATTGAATCTCCAAACCTTGGCTGGGTCAAGTCCTACTTTATAAAGACTAGGTATGGCCGAGCACCCCCAGTATGATTAAGAGCCGAACGATCTCCAAAATTTAGTTTGGATTCGGGCAGCTTACAACCCCCGGCCGAACCAAACGTCCTCCTAAACTTAACTCGGATTCGGGCTGCTTACAAGCCCCGGCCGACCTAAACATTCTCCTAAGCTTAGCTTGGATTCGGGCCGCTTACAAGCCCCGGCCAACCTAAGCATTCTCCTAAACTTAGCTCGGATTCGGACGCTTACAAGCCCGGCCGACCTAAACGTTCTCCTAAACTTAGCTCGGATTCGGGCCGCTTACAAGCCCCGATCGGCCTAAGCGATCTCCAAAGCTTCGTTCGGATTCGGGCAGCTTATAAGCCCCGGCCGAACCAAATGTTCTCCTAAACTTAACTCGGATTCGGGCCGCTTACAAGCCCCGGCCAACCTAAACGTTCTCCAAAGCTTAGCTCAGATTCGGGCTGCTTACAAGCCCCGGCCGACCTAAGCGTTCTCCTAAACTTAGCTCGGATTCGGGCCGCTTACAAGCCCCGGCCGACCTAAGTTCTCCTAAACTTAGCTCAGATTTGGGTCGCTTACAAGCCCCGGCCGACCTAAGCATTCTCCTAAACTTAGCTCGGATTCGGGCCGCTTACAAGCCCCGGCCGGCCTAAGCGATCTCCAAAGCTTTGTTCGGATTCGGGCCGCTTACAAGGCCCAGCCGAACCAAATGTTCTCCTAAACTTAGCTCGGATTCGGGCCGCTTACAAGCCCCGACCAGCCTAAGCAATCTCCAAAGCTTCATTTGGATTCGGGCCGCTTACAAGCCCCGGCTGAACCAAACGTTCTCTTAAACTTAGCTCGGATTTGGGCCGCTTATAAGCCCCGACCGGCCTAAGCGATCTCCAAAGCTTTGTTCGGATTCAGGCAGCTTACAAGCCCCGACCGACCTAAACATTCTCCTAAGCTTTGTTCGAACTCAGGCCGTTTACAAGCCCCGGTCGACCTGTCGGTCTCCAAAACGCAGAACATTGTTCGATGGGGACAAACATCTTGGGGATGGCAACGAAAATAGAAGTTGCAAAAAACATCCCTTATTTATCATAAAGAAAACAACAAAGAGGAAAAGAAAAGATAAAAAGAACCCTCACATGGGCTTATCGTCTTTCCCAGGAGCCACCGAGCCCTCCTCACGCTGAGCCAACTCGGCGACCTATTGACGAAGGGATGCTATTTCCCCTTCCTGCTGGCTGATAACACGGCGAAGGAGCTCGACCTCCCTCGTCGAAACGGTCAAATATCGCTCGGCTGTTCTTTGAAGTTGCTCATGGCTCGCGACGCCGATGCTAGAACCACCCCATCAACAGTCACTGCAATGCGGCTCCTTCGGGAGTCCCTGCGGCCGTTATAACCGCCGTTCAGCCCTTGAGTCGATCGCCTTTCACCGCTGAAGGCCATATCCACACTCAAGAATCGTTGGGAGACTAGCCAAAAGGATGACCGACACATGCATCCCACTCGTCCATATTTAAACCACTCCTGACGAGTATTTCGATCACTCGAGTCATTAATCTCGACCCATGGAAACTACCATACGTCATTACCTCAATAGGCGCTTGCGGGAGACAAGGGGTCACACCCCTCATCGAGGAAGATCGGAAGCATCGACGAGGTGCGCGGGAAACTCCCCCTTTTTCTAGGGACCAGGCTCCCTCCGGTTTGCCAAACCCTTCTGAAATAAATGTCCTCAAGAACCTGTCAGACCCCTCGAATTGGGCATCCTTGAAAAGACGCGAAAAAAACGTGTCAGTAATCAGCGCTAGCTCACCTCCCTTGAGGATAACTAAGTCATAAACTTCAGACGCCCCCATGCATCACTCGGATAACCCTCATCCCCTTTGGCAGCCCGCACCAGAATCTACATTTGCTGCAAGAGCCAAACAAAATATCATACCTCGACAACAACCGAGTGATATCCTTCATACCTCGGTAACAATCGAGTGATATCCTTCATACCTCGGCAACAACCGAGTGATATCCTGAAGATGCGGCTTAGTCGAGTAATCTCTCCATCGCTCTGACGCGGCTAAGGCATCCTATTATACCTCGATAGAGGCAAACAACCTCCCATTACTCAACAGCAAAGGCATGTCATGAACTATCTTTCCCTGCCGAAATGCCTACCTCTATAAACAAGATCATGCCTACCTCATGAGTCCACAGGATCGCCCAGGTCCCTCTTTTACTCAATTATGGATATACGCTATCTCCGCTGAGGACCGGACACTGGCCTTAGCAAGAACTAAGCCGCGATGATGCTATCAAAATATGCTACAACATAAAAAGCGTAATATGGGAGTAACAACTCTCAGCACAGAAGAGGCAGAGACTAAAGAAAGAAGGAATGAAAACTTTCTTTATTTCCTCATCAAAAGAAAAGTTACAACCTCCTACGAGGAGTTACAAGTGCATCAAAGCACAGGAAATAAAAATGAGTACATAGCTCGACCGAACTGCTTCAGTCAGTTTCGGTTAAAAATGACATGTCGGCGTCTGACCCAAGAAATCAGACAAATCAGACAGCTCACCCCGAACCGCCGGTTAAGGCCGATCCAGCACTCCACGGGTCCTCTGGATGAATTAAGGGATCCAAAAAGAGATGTAGACCCGTGGACACTGATGCTGAGGAAGCTTCCCTCTGGGTGGGATGCTGGGCTGCAGGTCGCTGCCCGATTGAGAGAGCTAGGGGACCCTCAGCCCCACACTGCTCTCAACTCTCTCTTCACATAGCAGAAGATTCCCCGCACGAAGGGGCTAAACATCCGGCCCGAGGGAGAAGGAAGTCCGTGCGTGCTACGGGGGTGCCTGTTCACTTCCTACCCTGTGACCCCCGCAACCAAACCACAAAGGACACACAGGAAGCGCATATGTGCGCTCTCCATGTGATCTCTACGGACCTCCTGTGCGCTCTCCATATGATCTCCAAAGCTCCTCCCTTGAGGACGAGCCGCTCTTCAGCGACTCCTTCATCACCCCAACTATCCGGGGGAAGACGACTTGCAAAAGGAAAACTCGGTCCCTCCGCTCTAAGCCTCAGGGATACAGGCATCATGAAAATTTTCACAGCTCATAAAGAAGAAAATTTTTGGGGATGGCCTAACACGACCCCTTCCTCCCCTTCTTATAGGCGAAATGGACCAGGAGCAGATATTAAAGCAGAAAGCCCCGAGATTCAAAATGCCCAATCTATGCTGCCATGTGGCCTCCCAGGATGAAAAGAGTGCCCTTCTATGCACGCCAAATGCGTCGCTCAGTCCATGACGTACGCCAGAGGATATCCTCTGATCCGGATCATGGGTCATAATTGCAGAAAATCGCCCACTGATCTTAAAGATATGGGCAGACCTAGGAACTCGCCCGGTGAAAATGACACCCTCCAATGGAAAATGAGCACCGGTGTCGTACGTTGAAACGACTCGTGTTAGGAAAGATCGACGAGATAAATGCCCTTGGAAAATACCGAGGCAACCTTCTGCTGGCTACAAAGCTGTATTATCTACTTCGGCAAAATGAAGGTCGACTCGCCTTGAAAAAAGGCAAGGCACTGACATAGTAATAAAGAGGTGCGGAGGCCAAGTACTCCTCGATAAAGGTGTTTCAATATTCCTCGCTCCGGCCTAACTGGCTGTTGTATCCAGGCATGAACCTGGACATCGCCTTGTGCTTCCATCCAAGGCCAAGCCGCTTTCATACTTCGGAACAAACCGAGGTATCCCTTTCCGGTCCAGCATGACTGAGTGTTATCCTACACTCCTATCCGGACTGAGGTAGCTGCCTTTATCTCAACGACGATGAAACACTCTTTATACACGACTGAGGTAGATGCCTTGAACCTTACCGAGGTGGCCAAGAATCCCCCAAGAGAGTGGCTCACTTATAAGACTTGCACGGTGAAAGCAATCATTTCAAAAACAGCAGCAAGCACAAAAGCTACGGAAACTTTTCTCTTCATTCATCATAGAAAGGGCGACAAAAAAGAAAGAAAAATACATCAGCCCTCACAGGGGCTTGTCATTTTCTCGAGGAGCTGTTGAGCCCTTCCCTCGCTGCAGAGCCGGCTCGCCCACCAGTTGCTTAAGGGACGCCACTTGCTTCTCCAATCGGCTATTAGCCTAGCGGAGGAGCACAATCTCCCTAGTAGAGACAACCATGTATTGCTCGACCGCCTTTTGGAGTTTCTCGTGACTTGCAAATGATGATGCCAAGACTTCCCCATCGATGGTTATTCTAGTACGGCCCCTGCAGGTCCCCCAACGGGCATTGACGCTGTCGACTGGTGCCCGGCTGATCTCCCTTCATCCTCGGAAGCCATCTTACTATCACAAGTTTAGATAAACCAACAAAAGATCGGCAGAGGAAATGGTTAGCGATAGCCTACCACCCACTGGTATTTAAACTACTTCGGGTGAGTACCCTAATCGCCCAAGTCATCAGCTCCAACGCCACTGCCATAAAGCCTCGCCACACGTCGTCGCTTCAGTAGTTGCTCACGGGAAGCGAAGAATTGCTTCCTCTTTACCGAAAAGGATAAGTAAATGACGGTGAGAAATTCAACAAACCCCCCTTTCGAGATCAAACTCCCTCCAAAGGCGCGTCCACTTTCTCGCCTTGATCAGACCGAACTATCTAGCTTCGGCTCCAACCGAGCTATTCTCATATCTCGGTCCTGCTCGATCTACCCTGATACCTCGGCCTTGACCGAGATGTTTATTTAGGTCCGAGTTAAGTCGACCAAACAATGCGGATAGGCCATGAGCTGCCCGTGGTCGAAAGAAAACTTGAGACAAAAGACCATTCAAGAAAAACAATCACGCAGAAGAAAAAGGTCCATTTCTTGAAAACGTCAACCGGGTTACAAGTTTGAAAAACAAAAACATACAGATAACCCTTAAGAATCAGGGTTGGGAACGGCTCCAGCGGCCTCGGCAGCTTCCTCGATGATGTTCGGGGGAGCTTGAGTTGGCTCACCCTTTTCAAACACTGTTGTTTCCCCAGTGGTATGACGAGTATGCCCTTCGGGAGCCGCGGCCACACTAACATCCGGAACAACGTCGAGATCGGTGTCTGAAACATCGATATATTCGTCCTCTTCATCCCCTAGGAAACAAGCCTCGAAGGTTTCAACATCCAAGAAGGAGAGGTCCCATTCTGGATGCTCCTTGGATATCTTACTTCGAGTTTCCTCTACACCAAGCTTGTAGGCATCGACACAGGTTGCATCTTGTTCGCCCCTGAGTAGAGCTAGCCGCATTTCAGTTTCAGCAACTTGACCCCGCAGTAAGGCAATCTGCTCCTCGGTCTCACTGACCTGCCTCTCGAGCTCTGAGTTCCTCCCTCGGCTAGATGCCAGTTCCCCTTGCAGGGACTACGTCTGACTTCGATTCTCCAGCTCCGCCTTCTTCATCTGTAAAAATAGAATTAGCCGATGCCACGATGAGCCAGTAAAGGAAGCTAAAAAGGGGGTAGTATCATACCTCCTCCTCCTGCTGAGCTAACCTCTTGGTCAGCTCCTTGGCCTCACCAATAGCCCTCTGTTTATCGGCCCTAATTTGCTTGATTCTACTCTTGAGGTCATTGATCTTCAACTGCCGACCATCGGCTTCCCCCCAGGCTTGGGAGAGCTCTCTATCGAATTGGGTTAGCTTTTCCTGTGCCACTTGATCTTGTCGTCCCTGTCAGTGATACCACAGTTAAGTTTCCACACCTTCTCCTCCAACTCGCCAAGCATTTTATTCAAGCGGTTTCTCTCCTCGACGGCCTCTCTCCTCTACCTGCCCAGGCATTTGCTAAACTGTTTCTTGACATTTTTCATTTCTCTGGAATGCCTGGATTTGATCTGCGATAACTCCAAGCATGTGTCATCGAACTTCGCCAGGAGCCCGCATAGCTCTTTCACTTCGAGCCTCAGCTTGGACGCATCATCTAGGGTGGCCTGATGCAGCACCCTCATCTTCTTCAAATTCTCGTGGGCGGTACCTAGAGCTTGCTCAAACGTATCAGACGCCTCCGCTCATGATTGAAACTCGGCGCTGACTCTCTTGACCTGAGCGACGGCCCATGTTGCCAGACTCAAGCGCCAGCACAGTGCCCTAGTAATCAAAGCACTCTGTAGAACGAAATACAAGTGAGAAAAGCACGACCAAGCTAACCAGAAAGCATTCACTACTCAGGAATAATGACTCTCCCGGGAGATGTAGGACCTGGCTAGCCCCATGAGGGTAGAATTGTTGATCTCAAGGAGAAGGTGGGCTTCCGTCGCCACGCCCCGCTGGCCAAATGCGGCATCAACCAGATCTAGGTCTGCGAACTCATTCGCTGAGGGATCCGCACCCGGATACAATACCGACCTCATTAGAGCAGCGAACGCCGCCTCGACGGCCGAGTCTGAGCTACTGGGATGACCATCCCCACCCGAAGGATCGATCCGGGCAACCTCGATTGAGAAGCCTTTAACCTCTTGGCCTCCTCCAGCAGAATTCTAGCCTGGCCTTCCTCGGATAACTCGACCAGCCCAAGCGCCAGTTTTCCCGAAGCTTTAGTGGAGGAAGCTTCGGCCGCAAGATTCTTATCTTGCCCTAACCCCTCGTCGAATTCCTTCCCTCGATCGCAGGCACCTGCTCCTCCCCTGCAGGCTCCACCAAGGCCTCAATTTGTTAGTCAGTTACCCCAACCTCTCCAGGAAGAGGTTCTGCAGCCGTAGGCTCCTTGCGAGCCTCCGCCACAGTCGACCCGACATCGCCGCCTCTGAATCCCTCCGGGGGAGCCCTCCAATGGAAAGCTCATCTTGAGCCTCGACGTTTGTGGTTGCTCCCTCCTGTCCTCCCGACAAGGCTAGAGTCATCTCCTCACCCGGAGGCAAGCCCTCAGGGGCACCGAACTCCGCTGTGTCGGCCATTGGCTCATCTTCCAAAGAAGGGGCTTCCGGACAAGCCAACGGAGTCTTGTTCGGGCTATTACTATTTCAACCACTGAAGGACAAGGGATCTCAACAGTCCTCTTTGAGTCCTCCTCTGTTTTAGCGCCCCGCTATGATTACCCCAACCTCCGGCGAGCGCTCTTCGGAGAAGCGAGCCCTCTTTTCAGGCTCGCATTTCTCTCCACCACTGCTCTCACTCGGGCATTTGCTCGTTCTTTTCTTTATGCGGCCCGATAGTTCAGACTTCTTAGCTGTGGTGATAGATAACAATCGGTCAGACCGAGATATCTTTGCTCGAGTAAAAATCAATGGAAAAATAAAAGAACTCACCATGCGGGTCGAGGGGGCTAAGCCCGGCGGTGAAGAGAGCCCCCTCCAACAATAAATCATTAGCCGAAAACATCCTGCCATCACGAAGGACCCCCAAATCCTCCTCCTCCTATTCAGACAGGGTCAGATGTGCTTCCACATCCCGAATAAAGTTTTCCCATCCCCGTGAAAAATCGGAGCCGATGTTTCCCTCGGCAATAAAGAATCTAACCTTCCACTCCTTTATGGACGATGGTTTGTCTGTTATCATCTTGAATGACCTTCGAGGTCCGATATAAGGCCACTCCGATTTCCTCCCAGATATCAAGTGGAAACAGGCACGAAAGAGAGGAAGAGTCACCGTTACCTGAATCCAGCTACACATTGAGATAAACCCAATGACGCTGCGCCAACTGTTGGGAGCTACCATCATCGGGCAAACGTTGTAGAATCTCATGATTCCTTCACCAAGGGATGCAGGGGAAATCGGAGGCCCGCCTTTAGGCTGTCTTCATAAAGAAAGACCCCGTTCTCCAGATCCTGCAAAACCATATGCTCAGGCTCCGGCAATCTCAGAAGAACATTCGAGGGAATGCCGTACTATTGACGTATTCTCCCCAAATCCTCGGCGGCAATCTCCGAAGCCATGTCGTCGAGGCTCATCATTCTGCTAGCCGAGAGAAACACCGAGCGAAATTACAGAGGAACGAAAGGGCGCTGTGAACGGGAACGACACTGTTTCGACTTTGCTTCCTCCCTAAGGAAACCACCTTAAGACAGAAGATAAGGCGTCTCGACTGAGACGCCCGGAACCGCCATTACAAACGTCGTGAAGACCGGGATTTGCTACGTGGCAATTCCCCAACCGTTGCCCCAAAGGAGCCTTACCCACAAAGGCATGGCGGTCGTGCGACATTAAATAGGGCATCATTGCGCAGGCTATCAGCTCCGAATCCCTCTGTTCAAGTCATGCTACCTGGAATTATACTCCCTATGCTCGAACCTACCCTTCGAAGTAGGGAGTGGGGGGCATGTGTTGAGGGGTAAAATCGTTATGCATCAATAATCGTGTTCATGGCTAAGGCTAGCCTTGATTCCTACCCGCTGTGCGACACCCGCCAGAGATAAATCAACCTCGGTAGGTTGGAGCACCCTAGCCCCCGCCGAGCCAAGGGTTCCCAAGGCGCGAGCTATCGTCTATCATCTCTCGGCCCCTCGAGCCGAGCTATCGCCTCTCGGTCTCTTCGGCCGAGCTATCGTCTATCGTCTCTCGACCCCTTGAGCCGAGCTATCGTCTCTCGGTCCCTTCTACCGAGCTATCATCTATCATCTCTCGGCCCCTCGAGCCGAGCTATCGTCTCTCGGTCCCTTCGGCCGAGCTATCGTCTATCATTTCTCGGCCTCTCGAGCCGAGCTATCGTCTCTCAGTCCCTTCGGCTGAGCTATCGTCTATCGTCTCTCGGTCCCTTCGGCCGAGCTATCGTCTATCATCTCTCGGCCCCTCGAGCTGAGCTATCATCTCTCGGTCCCTTCGGCCGAGCTATCGTCTATCGTCTATCGGCCCTCGAGCCGAGCTATCGTCTCTCGGTCCCTTCGGCCGAGCTATCGTCTATCATCTCTCGGCACCTCGAGCTGAGTTATTGTCCATCGTCTCCTGGCCCTAACCAAGCCATCCCATCACCCGACCCTTCTAGCCGATCTCTTCTATCACTCGGCCTAGCCCGAGCGATACCTATACCTCTGCGGAATTCGGCATGGGAAAGCTTAAAATAGTAAGATTCCAAACAGAAATCATATATGAAAGTGGCCTAAAGCCCTGGAGCCTATGCTCCCACCAAATCTCGAGATGTCAACAAGCTCTCCCAGCCGTCGATCCTCTAACTAACCAGATACGAATCCTACCGATCTCATAACAAACTGGATTCAGATCTCAACGGCCTTCGGACCCACGACGCTCCCAAGCAATCAGGTGATCCTCTATAAATACCATAGCCTCAGATCCTCTCAGGTACGCCATCTCTTATTTGCACACTCGCTCACTGATTCTCTTTCCCCTCTCTCTTCCTTTGCTTCCGCCATTACCGCTCTGCTCAGAGCCCTGGGAGAGACTTTTCAGCGAGAGCCTTCTCCTTATTTTTATTGATTGTCGATCTCTACTGACTTGAGCATCGGAAGGTCTTCCACAGAGGGCCACTCCCAACGCCTCTCGCGTGAGGACTGTTTTGCAGGTCCGCCTAGGAGGAAGCCCATCTCGAAGCCCAAACGCGTCCAAGTCAGAGGACAAGATTTCAGCAGCAACATATCCTATTTATAGAATGGAGGTTTTTAAGAAACTGTAAAGCATATTATCACGTGGAAAAGAATTATTGATGCTATTATAATACGTTATTTTTTTATCATATTTAAATGTCATATGGTATAAATAAATAAATAAAAAAGAAAGAACTACCATACTAAAGAGTAAGAAGCCAGTATTTCGGCCATCATGTTGAAGCTCACGCAAGCACATCACTTCAAGAAAGAAAAAGAAAATGGTATTATAACTTTTTTTAAATTTTTTTATTAAATTAATTAGACTATCATGATAAAGTTCACGTAATCCCACCATATAATAAGGCTATAATATAGATACTCTTTTTTTCTTATCAATTGCCTCAAGTTTGAACAAATTTATAAAACAAATAAATTTTATTTTTTAAAATATAAGTAACCATGCATAGCATGGGTTAAAACCATGCATAGCACTCCATAGGAACAAGAGCACTCCATCTTCTTCCTCCCATACTTCCACGTCCGCCGAAGCCTTAGTGGTCCGCCATTGCTGACACCAAATGCTCATGCTCTCCAACAGCAAGGTGGCGGCAACCATCGGTGAGGGGCAGCTACGAAGACCCCCATGGTAAACATGATCACAGGTGATAGGCACTGATTGCTGGAATGTAAACAAGTTTACAAGGAGAAGAAAAGGACATAGAGAATCGGTGGTTTTGAGCTTACCTCCTGCCGTTCGGTTGGTGTCGGCCCCGGCCAACAGTAGAAGAAGACGAGTTGCTCTTCGACCAACACCCCTAGGCCACCGATTGCTCCGATCGAGAGATCTATAAGGCCAATTGAAGCAAATCAAACTGAAGCAGGGGATTGCTACCTGAGCAGAGGAATTTAGCACGATTTTTACATACACCGATCTCCTTGCCACCGGCATCAGAGGAGATGGTCGACGGCTCTGCGGTGATAATCTCCATTGTTGCAGGATGAAATTCTCGCTCGATCAACCGAAAGGAGTTGGCAAGAAGAGAAAGGGGGCGACTGGCGACGGAAGGAAGGAGGAGATAAAGAGAACACCCCCCCCCCCCCGGCTCGTCGCGAGGCAACCCCGATTAGGGAGGCCCAGGTTGCCCGTTCGAGGGCAACAGACCCCAACTCGGCTGCTCGCCCAGTGGTAACGATGGAGCCGAAGGCGAAAGAAGGTCCTCCGCAAACTAGAGGTGACAGGCCAGTGGCAACCCCAGTGCCCGCGCTAGCGGTGACAGTGACTCCCAAGTCTGCAGCGTCGCCCCCGCCCATCAGCGATGTGTTGGCTGCTGGGGAGGTGGCTCCCGGAAGCCCTGCTAGCCCGTCGGTTCCCCCAACGATTCCTGCAGGAGAGCCGACACCGTCGTTTCCCTCTCGATTCCCTTAGAGGCCTCGGCGTTCCATGATAAGCCAGTTGGCAGAGCGGCTGCTAGAGTACATCCTGCTCCCGCAAGACCGGGAAGAGATCCGCCATCGAGGCATGGAAGAGATCCTGGACGATCTTTTCCCTTAAAAATGCTCTGGATAAGTGTGCTGACTCCTGCTTCTTTATGTTGCAAATGATAAGCGGCGTCTTTGCCATATTGAAGGCATGTTTTCGGATCGCAGAGTCTTGCTACGCCGCCTAGGGTAGGGCTGCCGTCTCCTAGGCGAAGAATGTAGCGTCAGAGCTTGCTACCGTCTTGGCCCGCAAGGTAGCTCGAGACCAAGAACTACAAGCCATCGTGGAGAAGAGTAGGGGGCTCGAGGCCCAGCTTGCTGAGGCGAAGGAGAGGACTAGAATGGAGGCCGAGCGTTCAGTGACCACCGAGTTGAGATAGGCCAACGCCACGACCTAAGTGATGTCTCTTAAGGGCCGGCTCGAAGGAGTTAGGATAAGGAGGGAGGTGGCGGAGGCGAAGGCCAAGGATGCCGAGGCGAGGATCGAAACTGTCGAGATCATCGCATAGGCGGTGAGGGAGGAGGTTGCTCGGGCCAGGGAGGAAGCTTCCCTGGCGAGGGCCGAGGCCCAAGCCGCCATAGCCGTGGAGGCATATAAAGGATTCGCCGACTTCAATGATGAGGTCGCAGGGGTGGCATATGTTGCGTTCCTCAAAGAGTTTAAGGAATGTAAGAATAAGGTGTCCTGAATTCTGCACATTGCAGACTTGGACGTTATTACCGCCGAGGTGAAGAGTCGGCGAAGGAGCCGGCGACCGCGACAGTCGAAGTGGTCGAACGATGTCGCCAAAGCCACAAAGGGCGATGGCAATGGTGTTGCGCGCATGACACTGGAAGGTACCGCTAGAAGTGAGTTACCATCGCTCGAAGGAGAGTCGGTTCGAAAAGTTGTTTCTCGGACAATGTCGAAGGTGGGCACCATAGTGGAGGCGGCGGTGGAAGCAATCAAGTCCGATAGCTTTGCAACGGAGTCAGCCAAGCACTGAGGGTCCACCTCATTTTTATACTCCTTTTGTATCTGTTATTTGTTTTTATACTTTCTTTGTAATCCGACTTCGGTCCCATCGTGTAATGTATACTTTTAAACTTAATAAAGAAATCTTTTTTCTTCAAGTATTGGTCTTTGAATGCTTGTGTTCTTCTTTATCTTTGTACTTGTTGTCATCGGAATCCGCTCTCCGACTCGGATGTGTCCGGTCTCCTGATCGAGCTCCCTTCTGGGCGGACCTGCAAGGAAGCCTACACGCGGGAGGCACTGGGGGTGGCCCTCCACGGAAGACCCTCTGACGCTCAAGTCAGTAAGGGACCGACGGAAAACAAGATGAGAGGAGAAGGCTCTCGCCGGAGAGTTCCTCCAGAGAGCTCTGGACAGAGCAGCAATGGCGGAATAGAGGGCTAAGAGCAGTCGAGTGAGCAAGTGCGCAGAGAGAAAAAGAAGGGGAATAGCGTCCGAGAATGACCATACCTCAGGGGGTCTGAAACTGCAGTATTTATAGAGAATCACCTGATCGTTAGGGAGGAGCGTCGTGGGCCCGAAGGCCGTTGGGATTCGAATCCAGTTTGTTACGAGTCTGGTAGGATCCGTATCCGGTTAGTTAGTGGATCGACGGCTAGGAGGCGGGGAGAGCTGGTCGAGACTCAGTGGCTGCGCAGTCCCTAGGCCACTATTGTAGGTCATAGGCCATATCTTGGTATGATTCCTTGTTTGGAATCTTATTATGTTATAGTGAATTTGAACTCTCCCGCGCTAGATTTCGCAGAGGTGTTTTGAACGCTGTGGTTCAGTCATCATGGCTGGCGAGGCTCGGCGGAGGTAGGTGCCGAGGCACAAGGGGCCAACTTGGATCAGGCGGGGCCGGCCGGGATGAGAGTGCCGGGGCCAGCTGGAAGGATGCTGGGGCCGGCTGGGAGGATGCCGGGGCCAACCGAGAAGAGTGCCGGGGCCGACTTGGATCAGGCGGGGCCGGCCAGGATGAGAGTGCCGGGGCCGGCTAGGAGGATGCCAGGGCCGGCTGGGATGGGAGTGCCGGGGCCGGCTGGGAGGACGCCAGGGCCGGCCGAGAAGAGAGTGCCGGGGCCGGCTGAGAGGATGCCGGGGCCGGCTGAGAAGAGTGCTGGGACCTGCTGGGAGGATGCCGGGGCCGGCCGAGAGAGAGTGCCGGGGCCGGCTGGGAGGATGTCGGGGCCGGCTGAGAAGAGTGCCGGGACCAGCTGGGAGGATGCCGGCCTTGGAGGTGTCGGCCTTTGGGGCCGTCGGTCATGGGGCCGTCGGCCTTTGGGGCCGTCGGTCCTGGAGGTGTCGGCCTTTGGGGCCATCGGTCTTTGGAGGTGCCGGTCTTGGAGGTGCCGGCCTTGGAAGTGCCGGTCTTGGAGCTGTCGGCCTTTGGGGCCGACGGTCTTCGAGGTGCCGGCCTTGGAGGTGCCGGTCTTGGATATGTCGGCCTTTGGGGCCGATGGTCTTCGAGGTGTTGGCCTTGGGGGTGCCGGTCTTGGAGGTGTCGCCCTTTGGGGCCGACGTCTTTGGAGGTGCCGGCCTTGGAGGTGCCGGTCTTGGAGGTACCGGCCTTGGAGGTGCCGGCCTTGGAGGTGTCAGTCTTGGAGCTGTCGGCCTTTGGGCCGACGGTCTTCGAGGTGCCGGCCTTGGAGGTGCCGGTCTTGGAGATGTCGGCTTTTGGGGCCGACGGTCTTCGAGGTATCGGCCTTGGGGGTGCCGGTCTTGGAGCTGTCGGCCTTTGGGCCGACGGTCTTCGAGGTGCCGGCCTTGGAGGTGCCGGTCTTGGAGGTGTCGGCCTTTGGGACCGACGGTCTTTGGAGGTGCCGGCCTTGGGGGTGCCGGTCTTGGAGGTGTCGGCCTTTGGGGCCGACGGTCTTGGAGGTGTCGGCCTTTGGGGCTGTCGGTCTTTGGAGGTGCCGGCCTTGGAGGTGCCGGCCTTGGAGGTACCGGTCTTGGAGCTATCGGTCTTGGAGCTGTCGGCCTTTGGGCTGACGGTCTTCGAGGTGCCGGCCTTGGAGGTGCCGGTCTTGGAGATGTCAGCCTTTGGGGCCGACGGTCTTTGAGGTGTCAGCCTTGGGGGTGCTGGTCTTGGAGCTGTCGGTCTTGGAGCTGTCGGCCTTTGGGCCGACGGTCTTCGAGGTGCTGGCCTTGGAGGTGCCGGTCTTGGAGGTGTCGGCCTTTGGGGCCGACGGTCTTTGGAGGTGCCGGCCTTGGGGTGCCAGTCTTGGAGGTGTCAGCCTTTGGGGCCGACGGTCTTGGAGGTGTCGGCCTTTGGGGCCGTCGGTCTTTGGAGGTGTCGGCCTTGGAGGTGCCGGCCTTGGAGGTGCCGGTCTTGGAGCTATCGGTCTTGGAGCTGTCGGCCTTTGGACCGACGGTCTTCGAGGTGACGGCCTTGGAGGTGCCGGTCTTGGAGCTATCGGTCTTGGAGCTATCGGCCTTTGGGCCGACGGTCTTGGAGGTGCCGGCCTTGGAGGTGCCGGTCTTGGAGGTGCCGGCCTTGGAGCTGTCGGCCTTTGGGCCGACGGTCTTCGAGGTGCCGACTTGGAGGTGTCGGCCTTTGGAGCCGTCAGACGAAGGCCGATAGCTCGGCTGGGGCCGAGAGACAGGGTAGGTCGGCTGGAGGAGCCGACAGACGAAGGTCGATAGCTCGGCTGGGGCCGAGAGACGGGATAGGTTGGCACCTTGAGGACCCTTGGTTCGGTGAGGGGTTGGAGCATCTCAGTTCACCGACCTATCCTTGGCGGGCGTCGCTCAATCGAACGGGAATCAGGGCTGACCTTAGCCGCGTGCATGATTAATGACGCATGATGATTTTACCCCCCCAATAGTACTTATTTTTGCATGCTAGGTTTTGAAGGGATTGACTTGCAAAAACAAAGGAGAACATGAAAGCTCAAGTTATGGGAGGAAGGAGGAGGAAGGTTTCATCTCTCTCTCTCTCTCTCTCTGAAGCACTAGAAGCATAAAGGGCTTATTAGAAGGGGTAGAAGGCTTTTTATATGGGATTTCAGACTATCTCACTGAATGACACAACCACATGGACGACCATGATTGGAAGCTGGCATCTCAACCGTCGGGCGACTCCCCATCGCCTAAGGCACAATGTTCCAATGGTGCATGGAGAGGTGCGATTTATGGCTAATGTGTTGGGAATTATGTATAAAAGACATGAATCAAATTCATGAAAACGCAGCGGAAGATAAAATACAAAATTTTCAGATACCTAGGATTCTTAGGAATAGATTCATTTAATCAAAAATAAAATCCAAAAACATTAGATCTATTTATACATGAGTCTTTTATCGATGTAGAAAAGGATGAAGCCGGTGAATCCTCTGTCACTAGCCATCCACACATCCGGCCTCTAACGGTGACCCACGCGGAGAAGAGTGGATGAAGACCTTCAAGGTATGAAGATAACACTTATGGAGAGAGGGATGCTAGCACCTCTTAAATCCCCTTCTAGAATTTTAAACCAGATGATCTCTCCATAGGTCTAAAGATCTAATCTTTTTCTATCATGAAAGGAAGAGAAAGAAGCATATTAATATAAAGATCTAATCTTTTTCTATCATGAAAGGAAGAAAAAGAAGCATATTATAGAGAGAGGAAGAGAAAAAGATGTCTTGGAACTTAATTCAAGGGAGAGGAAGAGACCCCCTTTCTCATGGTAACCTTAATCTAAGGAAGAGGAAGAGACTCCATCCATTATCCATGTATCAAAATATCAGCTCTTGAAATTAGGAGTTAGTTATCTCATAACTACATGCGACATGTTCACCATCGAACCAACTGTAGAGATTCATCATGCCCCATCTCATGGGCATGAATCCTTCTTCATATGGTTGAGATTTGCGATCTATACCCAAATAATCAGAGCCGTCCATCACATGAAATAAGCCAAATTTGGGTATCCAATTATTTGTTTATCATATGAGCAAATTATCTCTCCCTAAATTATTTATCCTTTATTATTTTATCTCCTTTAAAATTATTTTATCCTCTATGATGGATCATATCCTTTATTATTTTATCTCCTTTAAATTGGGTCTTATCCAATTATTTAATTGATCATCTTATTTGAATTAAATCTAATTTAATTTCTATTTTAATTTATCCAAAATTCTTCTTAATGCGTGTCCCATTAAGCCCTTTAACATATTGGCAATAATCATGTCCTAATCACTGACCCTAGAAATGATTGGACAACTCTTTGTCCAAGTCAACAACATGATTATAGATCATGAGAGGTCTCTAGCAAATCATCATGACCACCCAAGTGCTAAGGATTTTTTTTGATGTGACATCAATAATACCTATCCATAAATGGTTACCATATGATTCAATCCCTTCGTCACATATCCCAGATCAATCAGTGATATGGAATGTGGCAATCATGTAATTGATCTTTGTTTACTTGATCTCAGAAAAATTGACTCATACGAATTAGAACTTCAAAACCATTTTGAATTCCAACTTAACCTTGCAAGGATTTAACAGTCAATTTAATCCATCAAGTGGCCATGGGATATAACCCTTTCTATCAAGGAAGACGAATCATGTCTTGATCAAACACCACCTTTATGTGCTTCATGTCATACCCAACCGATACCATATTTACCACCCATGGCTAAAGCGACGTTTGGATGCCGTCAAAGCATGACATTCTACACATGAGATGCAATAAAAATCTCAAGTCAAAGGATCACTCACACTACCATCATTAGAGATCAACCATCGATACTATATAGAATATCCATATGGGATGTCTGTACGGGTCATCCAATGCATCGTTACAATAACGAACATCCACACACCTATCCAAGTATCTTCATACTTCAGCTTATAAAATTAACTGCTCACCCCAAGGGTGAGGATATGCAATATGTGCCAGTCTCACGGTGTTCGATGGTGTTCAGTCCCATCAACACATCGACTATAAAAATTTAAAGAATCGAACCATAACATGCAATTTGGATCTCACAATTTGTAATTTCTATTACAAATTCCATATGCATGGTTTATATTTTTTTGGACTTTATCTCACAGACAAATATATCAAATATAATAAAAGACATTTGAATAGATAAAGAAACCATTTTTATTTGATTTATATTCATAGAATGTATATAGCATTCAATCCGATTAGATCTAGGGCATACACTAATAATCTTCCACTAGCACTAGAGTCATTCACCCATGTATTTAATACCGAGTGACTTAACTTGATTATCATGCTTCTGCTGCAGTAGGGCTTTAGTGAGTGGATCAGCTACATTATCCTTAGTGGGGACTCGTTTCATTTTTACATCATTTCTATCAATAATCTCTCTAATTACATAGTATCTTTTGAGTACATGTTTGGACCTCTAATGAGACCTTGGCTCCTTAGCTTGTGCAATAGCTCCATTGTTGTCGCAACATAAGTATACTGGATCAGCAATGCTTGGAACCACACCAAATTCAGTGATGAACTTCTTGATCCAAACCGCTTCTTTAGCTGCATCTGATGCTGCGATGTACTTGGCTTCGGTTATAGAGTCAGCAGTCGTTTCCTTCTTTAAACTCTTCCAGCTGACTGTACCACCATTGAGTGTAAAGACAGCCTGATTGATATTTATAATCATCTTTATTAGATTAAAAACTAGAATCCGTATAACCCTGAACTATGAGTTCGGGTCCTCCATAAACCAAGAACATATCCTTAGTCCTTCGTGAGTACTTATGAATATTCTTGACGGCCATCCAATATTTCTTATCAGGTTTTGCCTGATATCTACTAGTGATACTCAAAGCATAAGAAACATCAGGTCTCGTACATAGCATCATATACATGATGGATCCGATTGCTGAGGCGTATGAAATCCTATTCATGTGTTCTCTCTCCTCTTAGGTCTTAGGACTCATGTCCTTGGAGAGATGCATCCCATGCAATACCGGCAGGAATCCCTTCTTGGATTCTTCCATGCTAAACCATTTTAGCACTTTATCTATCTACGTTGATTGAGACAATCCAAGCAACTTCTTAAATCTATCTCTATAGATCTTAATACCTAGTATGTAGGCTGCTTCTTCCAAATCTTTCATGGAGAACTTGCTGGACAACCAATCCTTCACTTCTTGCAATAAGGATACATTGTTTTCTATCAATAATATGTCATCTACATATAATATCAAGAAAATAATAACACTCCCACTAACCTTCTTGTACACACATTAATCATCCTCATTTTTGATAAAATCAAACTCTTTGATTGTTTCATCAAAATGGATGTTCCAGTTTCTAGAGGCTTGCTTAAGTCCATAAATGGACCTTTGCAACTTGCATACTTTTTGAGAATCAATGGACTCAAAACCCTCAGGTTGTGTCATATACACATCATCTACTAAATCACTATTTAAGAAGATGGTCTTGACATCTATTTGCCATATCTCATAATCGTAATAGGCTGCAATCGCAAGTAAAATCCTTATGGACTCAAGCATGGCTACAGGGGAAAAGATTTCATCAAAGTCAACACTTTGCCTTTGCTTGTAACCTTTTGCAACTAGCCTCGCCTTATAGGTAATCGCATTACTATCCATGTCAGTCTTCTTCTTAAAGACTCATTTGCAGCCAATGGGTTTTACTCCTTCAGGTGGATCAACCAAGATCCATACATGGTTGTCGTACATGGAGTCCATTTCAGACTTCATGGCTTCAAGCCATCTTTTAGAGTCAATGTCACATATTGCTTCCTCGTAGTTAGTAGGCTCATCATCTTCTATAAGACATTCATATCTATCAGGAATATGATGAGTTCTACTAGACCTACGTAGCTGATGTGTACTCGGAGCTACATGTTGCTGCATCATTTCTGATAGAGGCTCATGCAAATATTGCCTGAATATGAGTTGAGTCCCCTGCTCAACTCCCACTGCATTTGGCATTTGCTCCATGTCATCTAATTGGTCTGTGTCAATTTGTGATTCTTGAGTTTCACTAAGTTCAATATTTCTTCCATTGACCTTTCTTAGAAAAATTTCATTCTCTAGAAATATGGCATGCCTTGAGACAAAAACCTTTTGCTCGAGTGGGTGTTAGAAGTAGTATCATTTTTTTTTTTTAGGATACCCCATAAAATTACACTTGTCGGATTTAGCTCCAAGCTTGTCTGACTCATTATGCTTTACATAAGTGTAGTAACTACCACAAATCCTTAAATGGCTAAGGAATGGTTTCTTTCCACACCATATCTCATAGGGAGTGGAACTGACCAACTTAGACGAAACTCGGTTTAGAGTGTATTTGGCTATGTGTAGCGCATAACCCCAAAATATTTTTGGAAGATTTCCAAGGCTCATCATTAATCACATCATATCTAATAATGTGCGATTCCTCCTTTCTGATACACCATTATGCTATGGCATACCAGGAGGAGTCCACTGAGAGAGAATCCCATTCTTCTTCAAATATTCTAAGAATATGTGGCTTAAGTATCTCCATCTCAATCTGATCGAAGTATCTTAATACTTTTACCACTTTATTTTTTTACCTCGGATCTGAGTTCTTTGAACTTTTCAAAGGCTTCAGATTTGTGCTTCATCAGATATATGTAACCATACATGCTATGGTCATCTATAAATGTGATAAAGTAAGAAAAACCTCCTATTACTTGAATATTGATAGGATCACATACATCCAAATGTATTAGTCCTAAACATTCAGTCGCTCGCTCACCCTTTTTAGTAAAAGATGACTTAGTCATTTTGCCACGTAAGCATGACTCACATTCCTTAAATGATTTCCAATCGAATGAGCCTAAGTAGCCATCCTTATGTAACTTGATTAAATATATTTTATTTATATGGCCTAAATGACAGTGCCATAGGTATGAGTTCTTAGAATTATTTAATTTTAATTTCTTAGTTTCTACATTGAGAATATGGCATTGTAAATTCAAAACATAAATCCCATTGAACATTTCAGAAGAACCAAAGAACATTTTATTTTTAAAAATTAAAATTTCTTTATTTTCAATTTCAAATGTATATCCATCATTTACAAGGAATAAA
Source organism: Calamus simplicifolius (assembly GCA_900491605.1). Classification (NCBI taxonomy): domain Eukaryota; kingdom Viridiplantae; phylum Streptophyta; class Magnoliopsida; order Arecales; family Arecaceae; genus Calamus; species Calamus simplicifolius. Next base: position 759,380 of record UESW01004454.1, read on the forward strand.
TAAAAATAATATTCTTTGTTATGTTTGGAACATAGTAACAATTACTAAGCTCTATTACAAGCCCAGTGGTTAAAGACAAAGAATAAAATCCTACGGCTAAAGCATCAACCTTTGCTCCATTTTTTATGCACAGGATCGCTTCATCTTTCTCCAGCTTTCTACTACTTCTTATCATCTGCATATTAATGCAAATATGAGATCCATAATCGGTTTCCAATACTCAAGTGAAATAAGAAGTAATAGAAGAAAACATCTTATAAATATACCTGATGTAGAAGCATCCGTATATTTCTTTTCTTTCAGGCTTGCCAGATAAACCCTATAGTTTTGCTTTCAGTGCCTGTCCTTGCCACAAAAGTGACACTTCCCCTGGCTACTTTGTTTTTCTTAATGCCCTTATTTGGTTTAGTCTTTTTGGTCTTTTGGACCTTATTCTTCTTTGGCCACTTCTTACGAGCGCCAGAGGACTCCACGACCATAACCTATCCCTTATCTTTCTTAATGTTGGGCTTGGCATTCGTCAGCATATTCGCAAGCTCAGGCAGAGACGCCTCTAGCTTATTTACATTGAAATTAAGAGTAAACTGCGAATAGATGGGAGGTAGTGACTGTAGAACCAAGTCAACACTCAGTTCATAATCCATTACAAAACCCAATTGTGCCAACTTCTCAATCAGATTGATCATTTTCAGTACGTAGGCACCCATTGATGAATCCTCAGTCATTTTGCACTGAAACAACTCTCTAAAGGTCTGAAACCTCTCATAGTGAGACTATGCACCAAATAACTCTTGCAAGTGCATCAACATCTCCTGAGCATTCATATGCTCATGCTATTTTTGAAGATCAGGTGACATCGAGGCCAACATTAAATATGTGGCTATTTCTTCAGCATCTTTATACCGGTTGTATGCCACATGAACCTCAGTCGGAACATCCGCTGGTGGAACCTCCGATGCAACCTCATCTAGGACAAAAAGAATTTTTTTAGATTGAAGAACGATCCTTACATTCCTTAGCCAATTAAGGAAGTTGAGTCCAGTCAATTTGTTGGATTCTAAAATATTCCTAAGGTTGATGTTTACATAACCTACAAAAAATTAGAACGAGTCAATTGCTATGAATACTAATTACCAACTTAATATGGTAATTCAAGATTTTTAATTAAGTTGGTTTCTTCTACTATTTTATCAAGGTTAATAGCCCTCTTTATTAATCTTAAGAAATTGGCATTCAATTTTCTTAGTGGGTTAGGATTCTTATTTGAATTACCTTGACCTTGGCTTTGGCACAACAAATCTGGTAAGCCAAATTTGGTAGATTATCATCAATCACATCTAATGTGACTCATAGATCATTTAGGAAACATTGCCTTGTCAATCACATCCATATGTGATCACCCAAAGTTTGCCTCTAGATTAGACTGATCCTGACTTTAGTCAATTATGCTAGCTAATCTAGTTAAGTCAACCCATTGTTCCATAATCAACTCCTCATAAGTACACTTGACCTCGGCTTTGGCACGACAAATCTCATGACCTAATGATTTTGTATCATGTGAACAATGGAAGGCTAATGACTTAATATTCGTGAAGGCATTTAGTGCATATAGGTCCCATCATACATGTTCAACATTTGTACTATGCTAGATTATATATCCTATATGTATATTTTAGATTAATCTTTATTAACCTAAAAAATATCATAAGATCAAATCTTATGATTGGGATTCCTAATCAAATTAGGATCCCTGATCGCTATCTAATTTAGGAACCCTAATCATGTGACCAAATCAATTGCTTCTATCCTGATTAACCTTATTGATCTAATCAATTTAGAGCTTTCCTTATAATAATGACCAGATTAGCTGATCAATGGGGTCCTATTTAGCATACCCTTCGAGCCCATTGAATGGGTTTTCTCAGGCAGCGAACAGAGCAATTAAAAATCATGATTACATTTTTCTTAGACAATATGTAGGTAAGCCTAATTGATTAGACAAATTTTGGGATAATAGGATCAAGCAATGATGTGGTTAATTCTAAGTTTCCTAAATCTTTATCATCTATTACATTTTATGATAAGTCAAGATAGTGATCTTGTTAGGGATTATGATAAGAATTCCTAATTCAAATTTCAAAAAAAATTTAAATTTTAAAATTATTTAATTACATATTATGACATGTCGGTTTCACATCCCATGTAAATCCTAATATCTCTAACAAACCCTAACTGATTCTTGATAAGATTTTTGGATTCAAATTTAAAATTTAAAATTTCATATGATTACATTTAATCACAATCTTATCATGATCTAACTTTCCAAAATAAGTTTTCTACATTTACTGTTCATTATCATAAGAATATTAGATCTTAATTATATCAATAATTATGTTAAAATTAAATCCTAAACATGATTTGTAGGATTTCAGCACATAGTATCTATCATGCATAAATAATGATTGCTATTTTAACATGACACAGATATGATTAAATCCAAATTAATTAATATTTATTATTATATAATAAATCTTTATCTTTGATATCACATATCAAAGTACTTTATTTTAACATGATAATGAACATGCATAAATCTAAATAATATTATTTATCATCAAATAATACATATTTTATTTTATTTTAGATTTATTATCAACATATGAAAATAATTCAGGATTTTAATGTTCATAAGAGGTATGATAAAAAACTCATATTATCAATCAGATTGATTCAAGTATCCTATCATATTAATGAATATGTACCCTAAGGTAGCTCTGATACCATTTGTTGGAATTATGTATGCAAGACATGAATCAAATTCATGAAAACACAGCGGAAGATAAAATACAAAATTCCCAGATGCCTAGGATCCTTAAGAACCGATTCATTTAATCAAAAATAAAATTCAAAAACATTAGATCTATTTATATCTAAGTCCTTTATCGATGTAGAAAAGGATGAAGTCGATGAATTCTCTATCACTAGTCGTCCATGCGTTCGGCCTCTAACGGTGATCCACGCGGAGAAGAGTGGATGAAGACCTTTAATGTATGAAGATGACACTTAGGGAGAAAGGGTGCTGGCGCCTCTTGAATCCTCTTCTATAATTTTAAACCAGAAGATCTCTCCATAGGTCTAAAGATCTAATCTTTTTCTACCATGCCAAAGGAGGAAGAGAAAGAAGCATATTAATAGAGAGAGGGTCATGGAAACCTTAATCCAAGGGAGAGGAAGAGACTCCCCTTTCTCATGACAATCTTAATCCAAGAAAGAGGAATTGAGACCCCCTTTCTCATGGTAATGTTAATCCAAGGAAGAGGAAGAGACTCCATCCATCATTCATGTGTCAAAATCTCAGCCCTTGAAATTAGGAGTTAGTTATCTCATAACTACATGCCCCAATATGGACGTGTTCACCATCTAACTGTAGAGATTCATCATGCCCCATCCTATGGGCATAAATCCTTCTTCATATGGTTGAGATTTGCCATCTATACCCAAATAATTAGAGCTGTCCATCACATGGAACAAGTCAAATTTGGATATCCAATTATTTGTTCATCATATGAGCAAATTATCTCTCCCTAAAATTCTTTCCTCTATGATGGATCATATCCTTTATTATTATTTTATCTCCTTTAAATTGGGTAAGACCCAATTTAAAGGAGATAAAATAATAAAGGATATGATCCATCATAGAGGAAGAAATTTTAGGGAGCAATTTTTTAATTGATCATCTTAGTGAGTCTACAGTCAGAGATTTCAACCAGTATACACTAGTACTAATAAAATTAAAAATAATTAAAAGTACTGCTTAGAAGAATAGGCTTGAAGGACACCAAAATAGCTTTTGTTTATCAGATTTTAGAGTAATCAATGTCAAATTTGGAGAAAAGGAAACCGAAAGAAGAAAGGAAACAGAGTAGATTTTGGGATCAATCTTTCGGTCCACAAAGGAATGTCTTCTTTCTATCTTCCGATCCACAAATCCAGAGGACCAAGCCTCAAGACGATGCCAACAGCCACCCCGACGATGAAAATTAACAACCAAAACCCTAGCCCTAGATCGAAAAAGAAATTACATGGGTTAAAATTAACACAGACAAAGAGTAAAAGAATATATTTTACCTTCAGGGATGAGAGATGCTGATACACCTCCATCGGGGAAGAGAGTGTCCATGGAGGGAAGATCGACAGGGAGGAGGGGGAGGAAAAGGATCGGAGATCAAAATGCAGCTGGGAGGCGGGTGGGAGCTAGGGCACCGATAGCAGAACATGCAGGGGGAGGGAGGGAGCTAGGGCATGATTAATGTATTGGTATATCCCGATGCTTTTAAGCTTTACGTGACGATGCTTTGAAAAAGCATTAGCACACCGCGCGATTTAGCTAAATCTGCCGACACTAATAAGCGTCGTTATATGCCGACGCTTATAAGTGTCGATAGTCAGTGAGTGGGGGAGGGAGGGAGCTAGGGCATGATTAATGTATCGGTATATCCTGTCGCTTTTAAGTGTCGTTACGTGCTAACACTTTTTCAAAGCATCGTTACGTGCCTATGCTTTTTCAAAGCATCGGCATGCTGCACGATTTAACTAAAGATGCTGACGCTAGTAAGCGTCATTATATGCCAATGCTTATAAGCATCGGCAGGCTGCCGAAGTTTCGGACGCTCACCACTAGCGTCGGAAAAAATGAGTCGGCATACGTGTCTTTACTTAAGCTACCAACGCTTATAAGTGTCGGCATATAACGATGCTTAAAAGCGTTGGCATGCTGTCGGAGCTCCCGACGCTTTCCTTTAGTGTCGGAAAAAATGAGTCGGGATACAGTTATATACTATATAGGCCGACGCTAATAAGCCTTAGCGTCGGAAAAAAAGAGTCGGGAAACACTACTTTTGCTGTAGTGAGTAAAAAATTAAGAAGCTATAAAACCAACCTTGATGATCAGCAGTTAGCTGTTGCAAAAATTCTGCAGCAATTTTAAAATTCCTAGTCTAGTCTAGTGGTTTTCTTTTCGTCCAACATATGGTGTTGTCCTCTAAGAACCTGACTTTTTGTTTGGTTTTACTCGCTATTGCAGAAATCCAATCATCTGTCAAGCTCTTTCTGGTGGGATTGGGGCCGAGGAAAGAATCCAGGACAAACAAAGTGGTGAAGGATCGTGTTTTCTTTTGACACATGTGAAGGACTCGCTGCCTCTTTTCAGCATCTCGCACCGCCATGGTGCATAAGGGGTTGTTGCTACTGGAATCTGTCCTCCGACTCGGGCACGATCGGGCTTCCTCCTGGGCGGACCTGGAAAATAGTTCTCACGCGAGAGGCATTGGGGGTGGCCTTCTGCGGAAGACCCTCCGACGCTCAAGTCAGTGGAGATCGGCAATCAACAAAAATGAGGAGAAGGCTCTCGCTGAAGAGTCTCTCCAGGGGCTTCAAGCAGAGCAGTAATGGCGGAAGCAAAGGCAGAAGAGCGAGAGGGTGCCAGTGAGCAAGTGAGCATACCTGAGGAGTCGGCAGACGACTCTATATATAGAGGATCACCTGATTCTCTGGGGGCATCATGGGTCCGAAAGTCGTTAGGATCTGAATCCAGTTTGTTATGAGGTCGGTAGGATTCGTATCTTGTTGGTTAGGGGATCGACGGCTAGGAGAGCCATGTCTCGAGATTTGGTGAGGACGTAGGTTCCAGGGCCCTAGGCCACTCTTGTGGGTCCTAGGTCACTCCCAGATATGATTTCTGTTTGGAATCTCACGAATTTGGGTTCTCCTGCGTCGAATTCCGTAGAGGCATAGATATCGCTTGGGCTAGGCCGAGCGATGGGAGAGATCGGCTAGAGGGGCCGAAAGATGACATAGCTCGGCTGGGGCCGAGAGATGACATAGCTCGGCTGGAACCGAGAGATGGTATAGCTCGGCTGGGCCGAGAGATGGTATAGCTCGACTGGGGCCGAGAGATGGTATAGCTCGGCTGGGGCCGAGAGATGACATAGCTCGGCTGGGGCCGAGAGATGACATAGCTCGGTTGGGGCCGAGAGAAGACATAGCTCGGCTGGGGCCGAGAGATGATACTGGGGCCGGAGAGATGATATAGCTCAGCTAGGGCCGATAGAAGATATAGCTCGGCTAGGGCCGAGAGAAGTGATCCGCGCCTTGGGAATCCTTGGCTCGGAGAGGGGCTAAGGTGCCATAACTTACCAAGGCCAACTTACCCCTGGCGGGTGTTGCACAGCGAGTAGGAACCAGGGCTAGCCTTAGCCACGTGCATGATTATTGATGCACAACGATTTTACCCCTCAATACATACCCCCCACTTCCTAGTTAGAAATGTAAGTTCGGACGTAGGGAGTATAATTCCAGGTGGCATGACTTGAATGGAGGGATCCGAGTTTGACAGCTGCGTAATGATGCCCTATTTAATGCTGCGCGGCCGCCGTGCTTTGGTGGGATGTGCCTTTACAGGGCACGTCACATAAGGCTCATTTGAGGCAGCGGTTGGAGAATTGCCACGTAGCAAATCCCAATTTTTACGGCATCTGCAATGGGGGTTCCGGGCGTCTCGGTTGGGACACCCTATCTTTCTCTTAAGGTGGTTTCTTTGAGGGAAAGCAAAGTCGAAATGGCGCCGTCCCTGTTCGCAGCGCTCTTTCGTTCTTCTTTGGAGAATCTTGCTCTCTACTTCCTCTGTAATTTCGCTTGGTGCTTCTCTCGTCCAGCAGGATGATGAGTACCGACGATATGGTTTCGAAGATTGCCACCGAGGATTTGGGAAGAATACGCCAAAAGTATGGCATTCCCTCGGATATCCTTCTGACATTGTCGGAGCCCGAGCATAGGGTTTCACAAGATCTGGAGCGTGGGGTCTTTCTTTATGAAGACAGTCTGAAGGCGGGCCTTCGGTTTCCAAATCATGAGATTCTACAATATTTTCCCGACAAAGGTGGCTCCCAACAGTTGGTGCAGCATCATCGGGTTTATCTCAATGTGCAGCCGGATTCAGGTAATGTCAACTCTTCCTCTCTTCCGTGCCTGTTATTATCTGATGCATGGGAGGAAATCAGAGTGGCCTTACATTGGACCCCGAGGTCTTTCAAGACGATAACAGATAAGCCATAGTCTATAAAGGAGTTGAAGGTCAGGTTTTTTATTGCCGAGGGGAACATCGGCTTCGATTTTTCCCAGGGGATGGGGAAACTTTGTTCGAGATGTGGAAGCACATCCGATTCTATCTGAGCAGGAGAAGGAGGACTTGGAGGTCCTTCGTGATGGTAGGACATTTTCGGCCAATGATTTATTGTCGGAGGAGGCTCTTTTTGCCACCGGGCTTAGCCTCCTTGACCCGCAAAGTAAGTTTTTTTTTGTCGACTTCGTTTGAGCAAGTGTGTCTCAGTTTGACCACGTGCTCTCTATTCCCGCAGCCAAGAAGTCTGAACTATCGGGCCGCATAAAGAAAGGGATGAGCAAGCGCCCGAGGGAGAGTAGCAGAGGGGAGAAACACAAGCCTGAGATGACGACCTATTTTTTTGAGGAGCACTCGCCAGAGGTTGAAGCAGTCGTGGTGGAGGCGCTGAAAGCAGAGGAGGATACGGAGAGGACTGCTGAGGTCCCCTGTCCTCTAGTGGTGTAAATTGTAGATAGCCCGAATGAAACTCCATCGGCTTGTATGGGAGCCTCTTCTTTTGAAGGTGAGCCAATGGCTAGCACGGCGGAGGCTGGTGCCTCTAAGGGCCCTCCTCCGAGCAAGGAAATGCCTCTGGCTTTGACAGGAGGACAGGAGAGATTTAGTGGCAGCGACGTTGGACCGGCTGTAGTGGAGGCTCAAAAGGAGCCTACGGCTGGAGAACTTCCTCCTAGAGTGGCTGGGGATATTGATGAACAGATCGAGGCATTGGTGGAGCCTGCGAGGGAGGAGCAGGTACCCATGATTGAGGGAAGGTGCTCGGACAAGGGGATAGAGCAAGGTAAAGGTCTTGCAGCTGAAGCTTCTTCCACTAAGTTTTGGAAAAAATGGCGCTTGGGCTGGCCGAGTTATCCGAGGAATCCCAGGTTAGAATTTTGCTAAGGGAGGCCGAGAGATCAAAGGCTTCTCAGTTGGAGGTCGCCCGGACCGATCCTTCGGACGGGGATGGTCAGCATGGTAGCTCGAAATCGGCCATCAAGGCGGCATTTGCTGCCCTAATGAGGTCAGCACTGTACCCAAGCGTAGGTCCCTCGGTGAATGAGTTTGCAGACCTAGACCTGGTTGACGCCACGTTTGGCTAGCGGAATGTGGTGACAGAAGCCCATCTTCTTCCCAAGATTAACAATTCCACCCTCATGGGGCTAGCTAGGTCCTACATCTCTCAGGTGAGTTATTATTCTCGAGTAGTGAGTGCTTTCTGGTTAGCTTGGTCGCTCTCTTCTCACTTGTGCCTCATTCTGCAGAATGCTTTGATCACTAGGGCACTGTGCTGGCGCTTGAACCTAGCGATAGGGGCCAGTGCCCAGGCCAGAAGAGTCAGCACCGAGCTTTGATCGTGAGCGGAGGCATCTGATACGTTTGAACAAGCTATGGGTACCGCCAACGAGAATTTGGCGAAGATGAGGGTGCTGCATCAGGCTGCCCTAGATGATGCGTCCAAGCTGAGGCTCGAAGTTAAAGAGCTACGAGGGCTCCTGGCGAGGTATGATGGAGCATGCCTGGAGTTATTACATATCAAGTCTAGGCATGCTGGAGAAATGGAGACTGTCAAAAAATAGTTTAGTGAGAGCCTAGGCAGGCAGAGGAGAGAAGCCGTCGAGGAGAGAAATTGCCTGAACAAAATGCTCGGCGAGCTGGAGGAGAAGGTGCGGCAGCTCAACTGCGGTATAGCTGACAGGGATGACAGGATCAAATGGCACCAGGATCAAATGGTCCGGTCGGGGCTTGTAAGTTGCCCGAATCCAAACTAAGTCTTGGAGATCGGTTGGTTCGGCCGGGGCTTGTAAGCGGCCCGAATCCGAACTAAGTTTTGGAGATCGGTTGGTTCGGCCGGGGCTTGTAAGCGGCCCGAATCTGAACTAAGTTTTGGAGATCGGTTGGTTCGACCGGGGCTTGTAAGCGGCCCGAATCCGAACTAAGTTTTGGAGATCGGTTGGTTCGGTCGGGGCTTGTAAGCAGCCCGAATCTGAACTAAGTTTTGGAGATCGTTTGGTTCGGCCGGGGCTTGTAAGCAGCTCGAATCCGAACTAAGTTTTGGAGATCGGTTGGTTCGGCTGGGACTTGTAAGCGGCCCAAATCCGAACTAAGTTTTGGAGATCGGTTGGTTCGGCCAGGACTTGTAAGCGGCCCAAATCCGAACTATGTTTTGGAGATCATACGGCTCCCAGCTGTGCCAGGAGCGCTCGGCCATACGAGTCTTCGCGAAAGATAATTTGGCCTAGCCGAGATATGGAGATTTGACTCAAGGAGATAGTTCGGTTGTGCCGAGAATGGATGCATGAACGACATCTGTTTTCTATTACAACTTTCCGAAAAATGACCGTAGTGGTCATGCCGCGGATAATAGAAATAAGATGCCGAAGCTGTAAATGGGGCGAGTCTATAGAGAGCGTACTCTATTGATGATATATGCGGAGGTTGTCCGAACTCTACATCCGGGGAATGGATCTCCCGCTCAGGTCCTGGAGCTTGTAGGTGCCGAGCCCGATGACTTCCTCTACTTGGTAGGGGCCTTCCCAGTTCGGAGATAATTTTCCTTGCTCCAGCGGCTTGGAGATAGACGCTTTCCGGAGGACAAGATCGCCGGGCGAGAAGGATTTGCCCTTGACTCTGGAGGCATGGTAGCGGGCCACTCTTTGCTGGTATGCGGCCATTCTGATTCGAGCTTTCTCCCTGACTTCTTCCACTAAGTCGAGATTGGTGCGGAGTTGCTCGTCATTGGCCTCTTCTGAAGAGCTTTCCACCAGTGGAGAGGAGATGCCTATCTCCATAGGGATGATGGCTTCCACGCTAAAGGCCATCCAGAATGGGGTCTTGCCGATGGAGATTCTTTGGGTAGTGCGGTAGGCCCACAGGACATGATAAAGTTTGTCCGCCCATCTACCTCAGGCTCTGGCGAGCCGAGCTTTAATCCCCTGAAGTAGGGTCCGGTTAGTTACCTCGGCTTCTCCGTTGGCTTGCGGATGCCCTACTGAGGTGAGGCGATGACTGATGCCATGATCCTCGCAAAACTCCTGGAACTTGGGATTATCAAATTGCTTGCCATTGTCGGTGATGATGGTATGCGGGAGGCCAAAGCGACAAATGATGGATCTCCACACGAAGTCTTTGGCCCAAGCTTCGGTTATCTAGGCTACTGCTTTGGCCTCGACCCACTTGGTAAAGTAGTCAATGGCGATGAACAAGAACTTCCTCATCCAGTGGCGAGGGGAAAAGGGCCAAGAATATCCATCCCCCATTTAGCAAAGGGCCAAGCGGAGGAAATAGGGACCAAACTAGCGGAGGGGAGCCTCTGGATGTTGGAGTGCCTCTAACACGGGTCACAGGCTCAGATGAGATCATCGGCATCCTTTTGTATGGTAGGCCAGTAATATCCCTGGCGTAATACCTTGTGGCACAGAGATTGACTCCCCAGGTGGTTGCCGCAGATTCCTTCATGTACTTCCGAAGAGCATAATCAGCTTCGGACGGGCGGAGGCATTTGAGCAGCGGCATGGAAAAGGACTGCTTGTACAGCTGGTCCTCGATCAGCACATAATGGGTAGCTTGCAATCTCAGCTTCCTTGCTTCCTTGTAGTCGGCTGGGAGAGACCCTTCTTTAAAATACTTTAATATTAGGTCGAACCAGGATGGCTCGGCCTCAATCTGTATCACTTGATCTGCCTCTGCGACACTAGGTTTTTCCAAGATTTCCAGGGGAAACTTTTGCTCAGAACTCATCGATTCCGTAGTCGCCAGTCGGGATAATAGATCAGCACGAGCATTTTCGGACCTGGGGATCTGGATAACTTCAAATTCAGAGAAGTGAGAAAGAAAGCCCCGCACCTGTCGGAGGTACCGAATCATGTTTGGCTCCCGAGCCTAAAATTCACCCCGCACGTGCCCGGCTACCAATTGAGAGTCGGTAAAGGCACTCAGCCTCTTCACTTTCAGCTCACGGGCGATTCGGAGTCCAGCAAGCAGGGCCTTGTACTCGGCTTCATTGTTGGAGGCTAGGAAGGAGAATCGAATGCCGTACTCAAAGGTAGTCCCCTCGGGGCTAGTGAGGATCAAACCAGCACCAGAACCATTGGCATTGGAGGATCCGTCGATGTGGAGAAGCCACAGGGCGTCAGATCTTGGATGCTCGGGGGAGTCCGGAGTGGAGCCATCTTCCGGGATGGTGCACTCAAGGAGGAAATCAGCTAGAATCTGGGCTTTGATGGCCGGGGGAGGTTGATAACGGATATCATGCTCGCTTAACTCAATGACCTACTTAGCCATTCTTCCTGATGCCTCGGGGCGATGGACCACGCCTTGATAGGTTGGTTGGTAAGGACCGTCACAGAATGTGCTTGGAAATATGGTCGTAATCTCCGAACCGATATTACCAGGGCCAAGACCAGCTTCTCAATTCGGGTGTACCTCATCTCGGTGTCTCGAAGCAGTTTACTGACATAGTAGATCGGCTTTTGGGTCTTCTTCTCTTCTCTGATCAAAACCAAGCCAACCGCGCCTTCAGAGACTGCCAGGTATAGAAACCGCACTTCTCTGCACTAGGGCTGCTGAGGAGGGGTAGCGAGCCAAGATACTCTTGAGGTCTTCGAATGACTTTTGGCACTCGAGAGTCCATTGAAAGTTGTTAGCAGATCGAAGAGATTTGAAGAAAGGAAGGCTCCTCACGGCCGACCGAGCCACAAAGCAGTTGAGGGCCACAATCCTTCCCGTCAAGCACTGGACTTCTTTGAGAGATGCTGGGGGCGCCATTTGCTGGAGGGCTTGAATCTTCTACGGGTTGGCTTCGATGCCTCGCTGGGAAACCATGAAGCCCATAAACTTCCCCGAGGTGACGCCGAAGGCGCACTTCGTTGGATTAAGCTTCATCCGATACTTCCGGAGTGTCGGAAGCTTTCAGAAAGATCCCCAATATGCCGGGACGCTTCCTTGCTCTTCACTAGCATGTCATCAATGTATACCTCCATGTTCCGACCAATTTGCTCCTTGAAGACTTTGTTTACCAACCTTTGGTAAGTGGCGCCTGCATTTTTAGACCAAAGGGCATGACACGATAGCAATAGGTACCTTGATCGGTTATAAAGGTAGTCTTTTCTTCATCCTCGGGTGCCATCCGAATTTGGTTATAGCCTGAGTATGCATCCATGAAGGTCAGCATATGATGGACGGAGGTGGCATCCATGAGCTGGTTGATCCGGGGGAGAGGGATCGGGCCCGCCGAGATCTAGGGAGATCTTTGATGCGGGCTCCTTGGGGAGCCGGCTCTGCTTCCCTAGGATGGCGAGGGGGGTCTGCAACCCCGTGCGGGCCAGAAGAAGAGATCGCTGGATGAGCGGGGGCTGCGTCCTCCTTAGGAGAGCGAGGGGCAGGAGCAGCTGGATGGGGGGCTTCGGAGCGCCCCTGTATCAGGTGGGCCAGAGCCTGAACTTGCTGGACCAGTGAGGTGAACTGATCCTGGGTTACCGGGGCTGCTAGTGGCGATGGGGTCTCAACTGGCGGTGGTGGCGGTGCAACACTGCTCACCGGATCATGCCTTTGGGAGGCGACCTGATCTTGGGCTCGGAGGTAGCCTTTCTTCGGTTGGCCATGGGAGGAGTTCTCTTTCAGATCGAGATCCTTGTCTTCTGGATCACAAGTTTTGAGGGACTTGAGGGCCCTTCCTCTAGCGCCAATTTGTTGCTGCTGGAATCTATCCTCTAACTCGGGCACGATCGGGCTTCCTCTTAGGTGGACCTGCAAAATAGTCCTCACGCGAGAGGAGTTGGGGGTGGCCCTCTGCGGAAGACCCTCCGATGCTCAAGTCAGTGAAGATCGGCAATCAACAAAAATGAGGAGAAGGCTCTCGCTGAAGAGTCTCTCCAGGGGCTCCGAGCAGAGCGGTAATGACGGAAGCAAAGGTAGAAAGAGCGAGAGGGTGCCAGTGAGCAAGTGCGCATACCTGAGGAGTCGGCAAACGACTCTATTTATAGGGGATCACCTGATTCTCTGGGGGCATCGTGGGTCCAAAAGTCGTTAGGATCTGAATCCAGTTTGTTATGAGGTCGGTAGGATTCGTATCTTGTTGGTTAGGGGATCGACGGCTAGGAGAGCTTGTTGATGTCTCGAGATTTGGTGAGGATGTAGGCTCCAGGGCCCTAGGCCACTCTTGCGGGTCCTAGATCACTCCCGGATATGATTTCTGTTTGGAATCTCACGAATTCGGGTTCTTCCGCGTCGAATTTCGCAGAGGCATAGATATCGCTCGGGCTAGGCCAACGATGGGAGAGATCGGCTAGAGGGGCCAAAAGATGACATAACTCGGCTGGGGCCAAGAGAAGATATAGCTCGGCTAGGGCTGAGAGATGATATAGCTCGGCTGGGGCCGAGAGATGGTATAGTTCGGCTAGGGCCGAGAGAAGTGATCCGTGCCTTGGGAATCCTTGGTTCGGAGAGGGGCTAAGGCACCCTAACTTACCAAGGCCAACTTACCCCTAGCGAACCAGGGCTAGCCTTAGCCATGTGCATGATTTTTGATGCACAACGATTTTACCCCTCAACAGGGGTTTCCCTCTTTGTTGTGTTGGCTTTGTCTGTGTTTCGTTTTGGGACCAATTTGGACTTGCAACCAAACTTATGTGGTATATTTCGTTTGGGCCACAAGATTTCATGGCTGTGCTTCCTTGTAGTTGACTGTTATGGATCAAGTCTTGAGGATAGTAGATAGTGAGATAACATCATGTCGTAGGGCATGTTCTTCAAGCATTTTTGTAACCTCATGTCATTGCAAATGTGCTAGGCAACAATGTGATATGAGCTATATAGAGCCACATGAAATTAGTTTAAACAAGAGTCTAGGTTCAATAGCTAGCCTTGCATATCAAGTCCTTTAGGCCCTATGTCATCTTAGAGCCTATAATGTTACAAAATAGGTTTTGAAAATAATAGTATACCTAAGTCTCTCAAAGTGGAAAGTGTTTTATATTGCAATTTGCCTGTCATGCTAACTACAATCCACCAATAATGCTAAGTGAATTATAGGATTATTTATTTATTATATCATTATTGTGCTATTGACGATGAATGCAGAACTGAAAATCAAGTCTCTGCATGAAATCTGTCTCAAGAAATTTATGTATTTTAAAGAAATATTGAAGGTCTTCGAGATTGATGCTTGGACCATTTTCAAATGCACCTTGGGATTAGGTTAATTTGGGTTGCTAAACATACAGTCAAGTCCTTCAACCCAAATCACCCACAAGTCACCTTCATGACTTGATTTCATCCATCTCAAATTTATCCTTCAATTTATAAGGTGTTGAATCGAAGAGTTCAATAATATATATTTTGATGATAACTAAATATTAATTAAAATATTAATATAATTATTGCCGCGGAAATCCGTTTTTTGACTTGGGTGCGCTCTGGCTCTGGGTCCAAACGCCGATCTCGACGTCTGGGGTTGAACCTGCAAGACAGTCCGCGCGTGCAGAGAATTTTTATGGGGTTGTCCTCCGCGGGGGACCCTCTGACGCCCAAGTCAGTAGAGATTCACAACAAATAGATGTGAGGAGAAGACTCTCACAGAAGAGTTCCCTCGAATGAGTTTTTCTTCCGGGGGCTCCGAGCTTTGGGAGCTTCAATGGAGTTTCTCAATATGAGAGTCCATGAATGGATGCGTACCTAAGAGATTTGAAGGCCGTGGTATTTATAGGCGATCACCTGGTTCCTTGGGCACATTACGAGGGGTCTGAAAGCTGTTAAGATTCAAAACGGATTCGAATCAAGTTTGTTACGAGGCTAGTATCTTGTCAGTTAGAAGATCGACGATTGGGAGAGTTGATTGATGCCTCGAGATTTAGCAATCGTGTAGGTCCTAGGCCACCCCTGTGACCCTTAGGCCACCTTTGGGCATGATTCTCCATTTGGAATCTTATTCATTTATCATGAATTCAAATTCTTCCATGCCGGATTTCGTGGAGGTATTCAAGTGTTGGCCTAGATGGCAACCCAAGAGGGGGCGGGGTGAATTGGGTTCTTAAAAAATTTTAACCTTTTGAAAAACTATTGGCTTTGAAATAATCAAGTGCAGAATAAATTTCAATCATAACTGAAGAGAGACAATTAAAGCACGGCAAACACAATAATTTTATAGTGGTTCAGTGTATCCAACACCTACGTCCACTCTCAAGTTCCACTTGGGTCCACACTATAATCAACTAGATTACAGTTGAGTTGTTTTACAAGCTCACAACCAAAACTTGTTGTTTTCCCAGGATCACAATGAACCCAGCTGGTTTTCCGGGCTCACCAGTACAAAAACCCAAACTCAAGCTAATCTAGCTTGTCCCGAGGTATACTACCTCCACTAATTCAATCCCCCTGATTGAACTAGCAAAAACAAGAAAGAATAATGTTTACAATAACACACAGCTCCTTAAATGAGCAAATATTCAAAGTAAATAAACAAGTTTAGAAAAGCATGATTTGAAGATGATTGGATTTGAGCTTTTCTTCTTTTCCTCTTCTCTTTTGAGATGTTGAATCAAGCCTCAGCTCTAATTCTTCACAGATGTTGCAGATGAGAAGTTGGGAAATCACAAAAACAGAGCTTTTGGAAAATCCTCCGATTTTTTAAGTTGAACGCCTTGGATTTCTCTTTGAGCTTTTTGGAGTGGAAGAATTTGAACGTGGATTCTTTTCTCTTGATTTCTTGCTCAAGAACTCAGATTTTTTCAATATGATTTCTCTATTTTTTTGTTTTTCCTATCTTTTTCTATATTTTCAAACGAACGCTCTTCCCCCTTTTTATAGATTCCATTTAATCAATTTTTGGGTGTAAAACTAGCCGTTGGAATGTACCTAAAAAGTTTTTCCATACATGAAATATAGCCGTTAGAGGTTAGGTAAAGAAAATATTACCGTTTGAGCTGATCTGGCAATTTAAAAATTCATTTCTGATAGGTTGGAGTCGGCTCCAACTTTTCAGGTGTCAGCTCCAAGTCGTGTATCCAAAAATAGAAAGTTCTGAGCTCGTTGAGGAGACGGCTCCGAAAAAGTAAAGTGTCGGCTCGCCATGTTCAGGTGTCGGCTCCAAGAGACTATAAGTGTCGGCTCCAAGGTAGTCAAAAATCATGCGTTCTGTCCCCGTGTCGGAGTCGGCTCCAGACACTATAAGTGTCGACTTCGAAACTCTGGGTGTCGGCTCCAAAACTCTGGGTGTCAGCTCCAGACCGTATCAAAAATCAGAAAGACATTTGATTGGCCATGGGGTCGGCTCCAGACTTTCTAGGTGTCGACTCCAGGCTCTGAATTTTGAAACTTACCTTTGGCACTTGATTCAAAACACGTTTCTTGATGCCTTTTGATTAAACAAATATTTTAAGCCCTGAAACACTTGTTAAATTTATTAGTAACACAATGAATATACTCAATTCCTTTATTAATCATCAAAATCAATAATTTGGTCAACAATCTCCCCCTTTTTGATGATTATAAAAACATTGAGTATATGCATAGGATTCTCAAATCAAAATTTTCAAGGATGTGATCCTCACAGGTAAGCTCCCCCTGAATAAGGTAGCACCCCCTATGAAGTTCAATTTAACAATTGTTCTTCCTTTTGCTTTACATTTTACATTTTAGTGTTTGATACCTACAATTTAGTTATATCAATTTTTACTTAAGCTTATGTATATCCAAAATAATTTAATACCAATCAGATACCAATCAAAGCATAACTAATTAATGCATATACGACTAATCAATGCATATAAGACATAACTTTCTCCCCCTTTTTTGTAATCAACAAAAAGATTAAGAAGAGTAAAATGATAACATTGATAGATCAAAAGATAATTTCATTACATCAAAAAGTCAGGTATTACAAAGTGAAACTGAACTTTGTCAAGCATCAAACTATACATCATTACATTAAGATTTGAAGATAAAACATCAAACTACATTGAATCAAAAACGTGTACTTCATTACATGATAATTACAGATTAGTTCTAATAATCCTTTGTAAACGTTCTAAAATCTTTCCCATCCCTTCGCTCTGAGTGTCTACAAATTCTTTTAATCTTCTATCAACAAAAGAGCAAGCAGTCATGATCTTATCTTGAAGTTCAGCATTGCATCTTGAGTAGGTTTCTGAGTCTCCACAAATATCCTTAAGTTCTTCAAATATATTCTTTAGATCATTCCTTAAGGATTCAGCAGATGAGCTAAGAGTGGACTCAATTTTACTAATGCGATCATCCAAGAGTAAAGGGTCTCTTTTAAATTCATAAAATGACTATCAAACTCAGTCTTCATTTTGTCCTTTGAGCAGCAAGTAGACTTTTAAGTTGCTCCAATTGAATGTCTGAAAATCCGACTGATGAAGTAGATGGAGGTACCGGAACTGAAGCAAGAGTGGGAGCAGGAGTTGGACTGCCTAGCTGTGGAGAAGGAACCCTCACAGACGGACCAACCTCAAAAGGTGCTGAAGACCTCATTTCAGTGGCTCTTACATCCAAACTGCCTTTCCTCTCCCATTGACCATTGATCTTCACAAATCCCATCCGATGAACTGTAGCCAAACTATAGTAGTCAGTATGCCTAAGGTTCTTGGAAGGCTCATTATCCAAAATCACAACTCCTTGGCTCCTGAAAACCATAGTCAAGATCATGCCGTAGGGTAGGGAAGATCTCCTTTTTCCTCTAGCCTCGGCCATATAGAAAATCATCATTGCAGCAAGGTTTATGGGTTGACCAGTCAACACACTATCCATCACAACGATGTCTCGCTCCGAGACATACTCAAATCTTCTGGTCTTAGGAAATAAAATTATGCTGCAAATATTGTGAAGTAACCTCAACTCCAAGGGCAATTGGTTAGCCCTAACCTCTTCAAATTCTGTTACCTCTCTCCCTAACATCCTTGACAGAGCATCTGACCTCTCACTGTGAACATCTGCCGCTAATCCAATGATGGGAATGCTTAAAAGATTTTCTAATTTCTAAAAAGTAAGATGGATTCTTTTACCTCTAACAGAGCTTACGATCCCACCATCACCTCTTGACAAATTGAAGTAGAACTCCTTGACAAGGGCCGGATAGGTAGGAACATCTAATGAGCACACTTTATCCCATCCTAGCTCTTTGAGTTGATTTCCAATTGAAAAACCCTCGGACTCAAAGAATTCGAAATCAACCTTTCTACCCATGGTGATTACTCTCCCGGCTAAGGTGTCTACCTAAGGAGAAGAAGGGCCTGGACTGTCCGATTGGGTTGTGGAATCCTCGCTCGGAGACGGCTCGCAGACGGGTCACCTCGCCGAACGCTTCCCAGTTGTCACGGGCTCCAAGTACGGATCCTCTCCTCTTAGGTGCCATCTAGATCCTTAGGAAAGTTCGAATAGAGTGAAATTTGAGTTGGGGAGGTTTTGAGAGAGTTTGGGAAGAGTTTGGTTTATGATTGAAAAAGATTGAAGTGACGAAGGTGTCGACTCTGCCCTAATAAAGTCAATTTGGGACCCCCAGGTGTCGACTCCGCAAAGTCGGGTGTCGACTCCAAATCGCTAACACAGTCAGCGCTCGAACTGGAGTCGGCTCCACTTATACGGGTGTCGGCTCCAAGGTTAGGGACCGAGAGCGACACAGACGAGGTGTCGACTCCTCAAACTGAGGTGTCGACTCCACTGACAGTTTCAGAGAAAAAATAACTGAGATTCAAACATCTGAAACTTGTCAAAATAGGTTCAATAAAATTTAAAAAAAAAATCTTTGGAATATGAAGAACAAATTGCTCAGATGACTAGATAATTTATCCTTAAAATTATGAAAGAAATATCAAGAAATTAATAGAAATCTAGATAGCTATTCCTTAGAGTTTCAAAATCATTCTAAAGGGTCATAAATCCCTAATTCACCTCTAAGATAACAAAATCTCTCTTCACTTAAAGGTTTTATAAATATATCAGCTAATTGTTCTTCAGTATTAACATAATCAAGATAAATTTCATTATTAGCTACATATTCTCTTATAAAGTGATATCTAATTTCAATGTGTTTTATTCTTGAATGTTGAATTGGATTTTTTGTTAAATTTATTGCACTCGTATTATCACATCTAATAGGAGTTTTATCAAGTGTTATTCCATAATCTTCAAGTTGTCTCTTAATCCATAGGATTTGAGCACAGCAACTTCCATCTGCAACATATTCTGCTTCAGCAGTTGATAATGCAACCGAATTTTGCTTTTTGCTAAACCAAGAGATTAAGTTACTTCCTAAAAATTGACATGCACCACTTGTGCTTTTTCTATCTAGTTTGCATCCAGCATAGTCAGAATCAGAATATGCAATCAAGTTTAATGTTGAGTCTCTAGAGTACCATAAACCTACATTTTTAGTTCCACTTAAATATCTTAAGATTCTTTTCATAGCAATTAAGTGAGATTCTTTAGGTTCAGATTGAAATCTAGCACATAAACAAACAACAAACATGGTATCTGGTCTACTAGCTGTTAAGTAAAGCAGAGATCCGATCATACCTCTATAATATTTTTGATCTACTTTTTACCTCTTCATCTTTGTCCAATTTGCATAAAGGACTCATAGGTGTTCCAAGTGGTTTGATTGACTCCATTCCAAACTTCTTGAGAAGTTCTTTTGTGTATTTTGCTTGATTGATGAAAATCCCCTCTTTGCTTTGCTTGATTTGAAGTCCTAGAAAGAAGTTGAGTTCTCCCATCATGCTCATTTCGAATTCACCCTGCATTAACTTAGCAAATTCTTGACACAAAAGATTGTTAGTAGCACCAAATACAATATCATCAACATATATTTGTACTACTAATAATTTCTTGTCTTTTCTTTTCAAAAATAGTGTTTTATCAACATTTCCTCTTGTAAAATCATTTTCAATCAGAAATTTACTTAATCTTTCATACCAAGCTCTAGGTGCTTGTTTTAAACAATATAGTGCTTTGTGCAAATTAAAAACATGATTTGAAAATTCATGATCTTCAAAACCATGAGGTTGTTCAACAAAATCTTCCTCATTTATGAATCTATTTAAAATACACTTTTAACATCCATTTGAAACAAATTGATATGCATATGACATGAAAATGCGAGTAATAATCTAATTGCTTCTAATCTAGCTACATGTGCAAAAGTTTCATCAAAATCAATTCCTTCTTCTTGATTATATCCTTTTGCGACTAATCTAGCTTTGTTTCTAATTACTATACCATTTTCATTCAATTTATTTCTAAATACCCATTTTGATCCTATAACTGAATGATCTTTAGGTCTATCTATAAGGGTCCAGACATTATTTCTAGTAAATTGATTTAATTCTTCTTGCATAGCTAATATCCAATTATTATCTTTTTCAGCCTCTTCAATAGTTTTAGGTTCTATTTGAGATACAAATGCAAGATGATTATTGATGTTTCTCATTGATGATCTAGTTCTTACTCCTTGAGATGGATCACCTATAATTAATTCTTTTGGATGACCATAGGCATATCTCCAATCTATAGGAAGATCTACATCATTATGATTTGCATCAACAATATCAACACTAGGTGAATCATCATCTTTAACTTCTTGTTCATGATCTGAAGATATATTTATATTCAATTTTTCAATGTCTCTTACTAATATGTTTGTATCTTCCTCATCAATAGTCTTTCCTGAACTCGAAGCTAAAGATTCATCAAAAATTACATGAATAGATTCTTCTACAATTAAGTTTCTCTTGTTAAACACTCTATAGGCTTTACTAGATATTGAATATCCTAAGAAAATGCCTTCATTAGATTTTGCATCAAATTTTCCTAAATTATCTTTACCATTATTATGAATGAAACATTTACAACCAAATGCATGAAAGTAACTTATGTTTGGTTTTCTATTGTTCCATAGTTCATAAGGAGTTTTCTTAATGATTGGCCTAATTAAAGCTCTATTAAGAATGTAACATGCCGTGTTTATAGCTTCCGCCCAAAAGTATTTTGGTAAGTTGCTTTCACATAGCATGGTACGGGCCATGTCTTCTAAAGTTCTATTTTTTCTTTCTACTACTCCATTTTGTTGAGGTGTTCTAGGTGCTGAAAAATTATGATGGATGTCATTTTCAATGCAAAAGTTTTCAAATAAATGATTTTCAAATTCAGTGCCATGATCACTTCTAAGAGACACTATAGTGTTATTTTTCTCATTTGTGACCTTCTTAAAGAATTTCAAAAATAGTGGAAAGGTCTCATCTTTATGAGCTAAAAATAATACCCAAGTGTATCTAGAATAATCATCTACAATCACAAGTCCATATTTCTCTCCTCCTAGACTAGTGGTTCTAGTAGGTCCAAAAAGATCCATGTGAAGTAGTTCAAGTGGCCTAGAAGTGGAAATAATATTTTTAGTTTTGAAAGAGTTTTTAGTTTGTTTTCCAAATTGACATGCATCGCAAATTTTATTATTTTCAAAATCTAGTTGTGGAAGACCTTTTACTAAATCTATTTTAATTAATTTTGAAATTAGGTGTGTGCTTGCATGACCTAATCTACGATGCCATAACCAACCAATCTCATTCATATTAGCATTATTAGCAACTAAGCAATGATTACTAGTAGACAAATTGTCTAAATCAATTAAGTATACATTGCCATTTCTATTTCCAGTAAAAACAATGCTATTATCAATGGGATTAGAAACAGTGCAGATAGAAGCTTCAAATGATACTTTAAAACCTTTATCACATAATTAACTAATACTAATTAGATTATGTTTTAAACCATTGACATATAAAACATTTTCAATATATGTGGAGGGAGTTATTTGAATTTTACCAAACCCCATGATTTGGCCTTTGCCATTGTCACCAAACGTAACAACTCCTTCTCTTTTGCTTTCAATGGTGATGAATTGATCCTTGTCACCCGTCATGTGTCTTGAGCAGCCACTATCGAGATACCACTTTTGCTTTGCTCTTTTGGCCGCAAGACACTCCTGCAAAAATGATCAAGTCTTATATTTAGGTACCCAAGCCTTCTTGGGTTCTTCATGGTTAGTAGCATAAAAGATTGTTCCTTTGGGAACCCATATTTTCTTTCCTTTACTACTTAAATTCTTGTTACTATTTCTTGCCTTACATTCATAGGATTTATGGCCTTTCTTGTTACAATAATGACATGTAACATCATCTTTATTTGGTTCTTTTCTGAAAAAGTTTTGACAAACTTTTGTTTTATGTTAGGCCTATATCCTAATTCAGCCTTATCAAATATAGTTCTTTGATTACTCAATAATAAATTAAGTTTTTCAGAACTATTAGTAAATTTATCAATAATATTTTTATATTTATCAACTTCCTTCTTTAATTTATCATTTTCATTGGAGATTGATTCTCTTTCTTTTGTTAAATTATCTTTTTCAGATTTCAGCATCTTAATCTCATGAGTAAGATTATCTTTTTCTTTAATGAGAATTGAATTATCATTTTTCAAAAATTTGTATTTCTTTTTCAAGGCTTTAAAATCATCAACTAGTTCATTAAAAGCTTCAAACAATTCATCAAATGCGAAATCATCACAAGGGTTTTCAGAACTTACCTCGTTGTCATCGTTTGCCATAAAGAAAATGTTTGCAACTTCTTTTTGTTCTTCCTCTGAAGAGGATTCATCGCTGTCGCTCCAAGTTACAACATACGTCTTCTTTTTCTTCTTGTAGGCTTTCTTCAGTTGAGGACAGTCATATCTAAAATGCCCTGGTTTCTTACACTCATAACAAATTAAGGGCTCCTTTTCTTTTTCTTTGTCCTTCTCTTTCTCCTTTTCTCCTTCCATTTTTGTTCCAGATTTCTTCTTGTGGAAGGGTCTCCTTCTTTGCATGAATTTTTTAAATTTTCTTGCAAGGAGTGCAGTCTCTTCATCATCATCATCACTACAGCTCTCCTCACTTTCTGCAGCTTTAAGAGCAATTGTCTTCTTTTTCTTGACTTCCTCCTCTTGATGTTGTTTCATGGTTAGCTCGTGAGTCATCAAGGATCCAAGTAGCTCTTCGAAAGGTAACACATTTAAGTCCTTTTCTTCTTGGATGGCAGTCACCTTCGCTTCCCATGATCTTGGAAGTGACCTAAGAATTTTACGCACAAGTTCAGAATTAGTATAGGTTTACCTAGACTTTTCAAACCATTTACAATATCAGTGAATCTTGTGTACATGCATGTGATGGTTTCAGTTTGTTCCATGCTAAAAATTCATATTTATGCACTAAAATATTAATCTTTGATTCTTTAACTTGATTTGTACCCTCATGGGTAACCTCTAATCTATCCCAAATTTCTTTCGCAGAAATACATGTAGAAATTCGATTAAATTTATTTGCATCTAGTGAACAATATAAAACATTCATAGCCTTGGCATTAAGTTGTGCCAACTTTTTATCATATTCATCCCATTCCATTTTCAGCTTAGGAATCACCATGTTATCTACTCTAATTGTGGGTGTGTATGGACCATTAACTATGATACCCCATAAGTCATAGTCAAGTGCTTGAATAAAAATTTTTATCCTAGCTTTTCAATAACCATAATTAGTTCCATTAAACAAAGGAGGTCGATTAGTGGATTGACCTTCTAAGTAAGATGAACTAGCTTGAGCTGCCATTTGGATCTTTAGCTCTTGATCATTAGACCAAAATTCAAATGAGCACTAGCTCTGATACCAATTGTTGGCCCAGATGGCAACCCAAGAGGAGGGGGGTGAATTGGGTTCTTAAAAAAATTTAACCTTTTAAAAAACTATTGGCTTTGAAATAATCAAGTGCAGAATAAATTTCAATCACAACTAAAGAGAGACAATTAAAGCACGGCAAACTCAAGAATTTTACAGTGGTTCGGTGTATCCAATACCTACGTCCACTCCCAAGTTTCACTTGGGTCCACACTATAATCAACTAGATTACAGTTGAGTTATTTTACAAGCTCACAACTCAAAACTTGTTGTTTTCTTGGGATCACAACGAACCCAGCTAGTTTTTTGGCTCACCAGCACAAAAACCCAAACTCAAGCTAATCTAGCTTGTCCCGAGGTATACTACCTCCACTAATTCAATCCCCCTGATTGAACTAGCAAAAACAAGAAAGAATAATGTTTACAATAACACACAACTCCTTAAATGAGCAAATATTCAAAGTAAATAAACAAGTTTAGAAAAGCCTGATTTGAAGATGATTGGATTTGAGCTTTTCTTCTTTTCTTCTTTTCCTCTTCTCTTTTGAGATGTTGAATCAAGCCTCAGCTCCGATTCTTTACAGATGTTGCAGATGAGAAGTTGGGAAATCACAAAAATAGAGCTTTTGAAAATCCTCCGATTTTTCAAGTTGAACACCTTGGATTTCTCTTTGAGCTTTTGGAGTGGAAGAATTTGAACGTGAATTCTTTTCTCTTGATTTCTTGCTCAAGACCTCTCAGATTTTTTCAATATGATTCCTCTATTTTTTTTTTTCCTCTCTTTTTCTATATTTTCAAACAAATGCTCTTCCCCCTTTTTATAGATTCCATTTAATCCATTTTTTGGTGTGAAACTAGCCATTGGAATGTACCTGGAAAGTTTTTTCATACATAAAATATAGCCATTATGGGTTAGGTAAAGAAAATATTACCGTTTGAGCTGATCTGGCAATTTAAAAATTCATTTCTGACAGGTTGGAGTCGGCTCTAACTTTTCAGGTGTCGGTTCCAAGTCGTGTATCCAAAAATAGAAAGTTCTGAGCTCATTGAGGAGTCGGCTCCGAAAAAGTAAAGTGTCAGCTCGCCATGTTCAGGTGTCGGCTCCAAGAGACTATAAGTGTCGGCTCCAAGGTAGTCAAAAATTACGCGTTCTGTCCCTGTGTCGGAGTCGGCTCCAGACACTATAAGTGTCGACTCTGAAACTCTGGGTATCAGCTCCGGACCATATCAAAAATTAGAAAGACGTTTGATTGGCCATGGGGTCGGCTCCAGACTTTCTAGGTGTCGACTCTAGGCTCTGAATTTTGAAACTTACCTTTGACACTTGATTCAAAACACGTTTCTTGATGCCTTTTGATTAAATAAATTTTTTTAAGCCCTGAAACACTTGTTAAATTTATTAGTAACACAATGAATATACTCAATTCCTTTATTAATCATCAAAATCAATAATCTGGTCAACATCAAGTACCTTGGTCTAGCCGAGGCAAGAGACAACTTGGTTTTCTGAAGTATAAGATAGCTCGGGCTGCCGAGGTATGAAGATAGCTCGGACTACCGAGGATGAGGATAGCTCGGGCTACCGAGGATAGCTCAGGCTGCCAAGGATGACTCGAGTCGTCGGGCAACCCAACTCCGCTGAGGGCGATTGAGCTTCGCTGCTTGGTGGATGTGACAGCTGGTTGACAAGATGTTGGGATTGGGCTTGACCCAGTTGTCAACGCGTGCGGGTATTAATGCAATGATAATTTTATCTCTTATCTTATGCCCCCCACTCCGTAGTCCGAAGTGTAATTTGGGATGTATGGAGTAGAGTTTCGGAATAATCTCATTCAGGGGAATCCGAAAAGATAGGCAATGATAATCTCGTAAATGATGGGCCACCATTTCGTCATCATTTTTTGCTGCAACACGAGGAGGGAACGCCTCGTTTCTAGTAGGCCAGGATTGTGGGGTCCCGCGTGACAGGGCTTTTGCATTTTTGGCACTCATATCGGAAGCTTTAGCGCCTTGGGCTTTCTTTCTGGAGTGCTATTTAAAGAGGGCTAGGGCGGCGTTCTTTCTGTAATGCCTTCTCGCCCCTGCTATAGAGATTTTTCATTCCTCCCTAAACCCTTGCTCCCTTGTTCGTGTTTCATCCCTTAACCTGTCAATATGAAGGGCCCGAGTGACGTTGCCTCAGAGATAACCCTCGACTGGATAGAATCCGTCACCATTATAGGGTTCCTCGGGATGTGTCCCTATGAGTGCCGAAGGCTGAGCATAGGGTTTCGACGGAGTTAAGCCGTGGAGTTTTCTTCTACGAGAAAAGCCTGAGGGCAGGTCTCCGGTTCCCTCTTCACCCATTGGTGCAGGAGGTGATGAGGTTTTATAATATATGCCCAACCATGGTGGCGCCGAATAGCTGGCGCAATCTCATCAGGTTTATTTCAATGTGTGGCCATGTTGGGGTGACCGCGACCCTTCCTATATTCCGAGTTTGTTACAACCTGGTTTCCAGGAGAAGCTCTGAGTGGCCCTACATTGGTCCCCGGAAGTTGTTCAAGATGATTTCAGATAATCTATCTTCAAAAAGGAGTGGTAGTCTCGATTTTTTATTGCCGACGGGAACATCGGTTCAGATTTTTTGGAGGGATGGGGAGCTATGTGAAAGATCCGGAGGCGCGCTCAGAGTTGTCCGAGTAGGAAAAGAGGGATTTAGTAACCCTTCACGATGGTCGGGTGCTGTCGGCCAGCGCTCTTTATCTGAGGATGCCCTTTTCGCCGTCTGGCTTAGTTCCATTGACCCCCAAGGTGAGCCTTTGCTCTGATGGTCGATATGTTTAAGAAACTTTGTTACTATTTAGCTAAATGTTTGCTATGTTTCCAGCCGAGAGGTCGGCATTTGTGGGCCAAATGAGGAAGGAGCTGGGCAAGCGCCACATGGGCTTCAGCTCTAGGGACATGCACTGGTCCGAAAAGAGATCTCATCCTTTCGGGTCTCGCCCGAAGGAGTCGAAGAAGGATAGCGTCGGCCGCCACTCTTCCATCCCAAAGGAGGAGGAAGTGGGAGCGCTGGCCGTGGTCGATGAGCCCTCCCTGCCGAAAGGGGCAAGGCAGCAGAGAGAATCGTTGGGGGGAGCTCGGAGGGAGCTATTGAGGTTTCCCCTCTCCAGATAGTAGTTATATCGATGATGCTGAGGAAACATTACCGGGAGCCGGGAGCCCTGTAAGGCCACGCGCTGACGAGGAAGGTGCCCTCACTTTGGTCGAGGCGTTAGAAGAGGCAATCGCAGCTTTGAAGTTCTTGCGGAGCCACCAGTGGAAAGGTTGGTGGAGGCCGAGGTGCCTCTTGCTGAAGGGCTCTCCCCCGTGACATCAGGGGGTGCCGAGGTTTGGGTAGACTCCACCGGGGATGAAGCATTGCCTGTAGAGGAAGAGGAAGAAGAAGAAGGACCACCGAGCGGGGGGGACGCTCGGGCTGAGGCTCCTTCCGCCGGGCTAAAGCATCCGAGGCCCCGCAGGCTAGAGCTCTAGTGGAGGAGGCCAAGCGGATGGCGGCCCTCGTATCGAAGCTCCTCAGGCCAGTTCTTCGGCCGTGGGTTCTCTCATTCCTGGCCCGGAGGTGGAGGACATGTTTGCCGCCTTGATGCGGTCTGTGTCACGCATGGGAGGGGGTTTCTTGGCAGATGAGCCTGTCGTATAAGATATTGTTGAGGTGGCTTTTGGGTGGTCCGGGCACCGAGGGATGTCTACCTTCTCTCCGAGATCAGTAGCCCTGCTTTTATGAAGATCGCTGCAAATTACGCCTCCCGAGTAAGTCATCGCACCTGGGTAATAAATTTTTGTCTGCTAGCTCACTGTGTTTTCTAATTTGTACTCTTTTTTAGAATGCTTTAGTTACGAGGGCACTGAGTTGGCGCTTGAATCTGGCCATGGGGGCCTGTGCTCAGGCCAGGAGGGAGGCCACCGATCTTCGGACAAGGGTGGATTCAACTAGCAGACTTTCCAGGGCCTTATCATCTATCCAGGAGGATCTCGACAAGATGAGTAGCTCCTACCAAGCTACCATCGAGAGGGCCTCTCGACTCGAGACTCAAGTCAAAGAGCTCCAAGGCTTCCGTGAGCAATCGGACAAGGCCTGTTTGGAGTTGTCACAAATCAAGTCTAAGCATGCCGAGGAAGTCAATGCCATGCGGCACCATTTCGACGAGAGGTGGGGTTAGCTAAAAAATAATTATACCAAAGAAAAGAATGATTGGATCAAAAGTCTCGAGGAGGAGGAGCGCAGGTATCGGCGGTAGCAAGACCAGCTCGCCAGCCTGAACAGGAGGCTCGCTGATAGGGAAGATCGGCTGAAGTGGTAGCATGATCAAATCGCTAAACTCACCGCCGATCTTGATCAATCTTGGCGGGAAATTGAGGATAAACAATCTTGGATTAACATCCTCAAGAAGGGTCTTTAGCAGAATAAAGCGGCCAAATTGAAGGCCTTTGAAAAGGTCCACGAGCTGAGCGATAAAATGGCTCAGCGATAGGAAGAGGTATTGCATCTTCTTACTCGCTTATTTCTAGTGTTTTTCTTTTGGTCATGACTTCACATGATCCGGTGTTTGCAGATAGGCAGAATCAGGCTCGAGGTCCAGGACCAATTCGAGGCTTTGCGGACGGAGTTGGCTTCGAGCCACCAAATGAATTCTGAACTTGGGAGTCAGCTAGCTGAAGCTAACAAACAAATCTCCTTGGCTGTGGACGAGTACAAAAGTTCTGCTCAATTCTTCGAGGAGCATAAAGTGGCTTGTGCCGATGCATTTTGGTTTGGTGAAAAGGAGACTCGGTCGAAGATCTCCCAGGCATATCCCGAGTTAGATCTGTCTTTTCTAGAGGCTGAGCTTTTTGATACTCGCACCCTAGGGGATGAAGATGCCGAGTATGAAGATATCTCAGATGTCGACCTTGAGACCATTCTTGGTTCTAATGAGGCCTCAGCTCCAGAGGGGTGTTCCCAGCCCAGCGTCGAGAAACCTAAAGCTCCTGTATCAATCGTGCTTGAAGTGGGTGAACCCAGTCAACTTCCCTCGGATGTCGCCGAGCAGACCCCTGGAAGCAATTCGAACCATGATTCTTAAGGGTTGTTCATGTATCTTTTGCTTTTTAGACTTGTAATTTGATCGAAACTTCAATGAATGAATCTTTTGTCTCCATATGTTTGTCTTATCATTTTGGATGATCTTTTTCATCATAAGTTTTTCCTGATGGCAAACGGATCATAAACAATTCATGTTTTTAGGTCGGATTGCTCTTGGGAGTTCCAAATTGAATGTCCTGCTTAGTCGAAGCTGAATTGATTTGCTTCGCTGATGTATAAAATGCGTAAGCTAGCTCGGTTCGTCAAGGCATAGGATAGCTTGGCTGGAACTTATGGAAATGCCTCGGTTGTGGCCGAGGTTAGGCAAATAGTTTGGTCTATCTGAAATAAGAAGTCGGCTTACTTTCCGCCCAGGTAGACGAAACGACTTTGTAACTTGCCGAAGGACGCTTCGTTTTTTGCTTAAGGTATTTATCCCATTGGCCTTTTCCAACGCAAGTTCCTTTAGCGTATGCGTCGAGTACTCAACCGTCATTGAATGGCATCATTTTCAAAAGGGGGATCTCATAGGCCTGCGCATATCTCAAGGACCTGCAGGTAGTTTCCAGCATTTAAGGTTATTGATTCAAGATCAGAGAAAAATCTTTTGCCTTACATCATGGCCTGGGAGGTGCGTTCGGCGCACTTCGGAATGCACCCTTTTCTCCTGACCTACCACGTGGCATCACGGCCAGGACATTTTGAATTTCGGGGCTCTCTGCTTTAATAGTTGCTCCAAGTTTGTTTGTCTATAAAAAGGGAGGGAGCGGACTGTGTTAGGCCATCTCCCAAGACCTTCTCTTTTCGTGAGTTATTGAGGGGCTTTCATGGTGCCCGTTTCATTGAGGTTGAGAGCGGAGAGATCGAGCTTTCCTTTTGAAAGCCGATTCGTCCTAGATAGCTGGGGTGATGGAGAACCTGCTGAAGAGCAAGTAGTCCTCAAGGGAGGAATCTCGGAGGTCACATGGAGAGCGCATGAGGAGGCACACAGAGGTCATATGGGGAGTGCATGTATGCGCTTCCTGTGTGGCCTTTGTCACTTGCTATGGGGACCACAGGAAATGCAAAGCATATGTATCCCCCATAACTTACATGAATTTTGCCTCCTTC
This sequence comes from Calamus simplicifolius, assembly GCA_900491605.1. Classification (NCBI taxonomy): domain Eukaryota; kingdom Viridiplantae; phylum Streptophyta; class Magnoliopsida; order Arecales; family Arecaceae; genus Calamus; species Calamus simplicifolius. Next base: position 789,473 of record UESW01004454.1, read on the forward strand.
CTCAATTTGGATCCCTCAGTTCATCCGCCTAAGGGGTCTTTTATCGAGGGAGGAGAGAGGCGAATGGTGTTGGTCTGCTGGTCTCCTGTCCACGTTGTTGGGCAGCGGTTAGCAGCCCAGCATCCCACTTGGGAAGGAGGCTCCTTAGCATTGGCATCCACAGGTCTCTAGCCCAGTTTGGATCCCTTAATTCATCCAGGAGATCCTTGGATGATCGACTTTGCTATCAACCAGCGACTTCAATGGAGTTGTCTGGTTTCTCTGATTTCTTGGGTTGGATGCAGGAACATCGTTATCAACCGAAGCTGCTCGACTGAGCTTTTCATTTTATTTGTCTTTATTTCCTATGCTATGATGCACTTGTAATGCCTCTCAGAGGTCATAATTTTTCATTAATAAAGAAAGTTCTTACCCTTTCTTCTTTGAATACTTATTTCTTTTTTTGATGTGATTGTGTTGAGAGTAGTCTTACTCATATTATGCTTTTTGTATTGTAGCATAGTTTACAAGTTCAGCAGCGCTTTTGCTACTTCATTTTTGTTGGGCATTTCAGTGATGTTCATCTCTGTTTTGGTTAGTGGGAGGCCTGGGCGGCCCTGTTAATTTACGATGTAAACATGATTCTTCCCGAGGGATGGAGTAAGTTTTTCTTTGAAGAAAATAACTTGCGTAATTTTGCTGATGAGCAGAGAAAAGCCACTTACCTCCACCGAAGTATAATAGGATGTCTTAGCTAGGCTAGAGCATCTGAGAAATCTCTCGACTTGATCGAGGCTTTAGACATTATTTAGAGATATATCACTCGGTTCAGCCGAAGCTTCAGAGATTGTTCAGAAATATATCACTTGGCTCGGCCGAGGCTTCAAGTTTATATTTTACTTGGCGCTGCCAAGGTACGGAGACATCACTCGGCTTGGCCGAGGCTTCAAGATTATATTTTACTTGGCGCTGCCAAGGTACGGAGACATTACTCGGCTTGGCCGAGGCTTCAAGATTATATTTTACTTGGCGCTACTAAGGTACGGAGACATCACTCGGCTGGTCGAGGCTTCAAGATTATATTTTACTTGGAGCTGCCAAGGTACGGAGACATAACTCGGCTCAGCCAAGGCTTCAAGATTATATTTTACTTAGCGTTGCCAAGGTATGGAGACATCACTCGGCTCGGCCAAGGCTTCAAGATTATATTTTACTTTGCACAGCCAAGGTACGGAGACATCACTTGGCTCAGCCGAGGAATTAATGTATAGCAAAACCTGCTTCTCATTGCAGCTTTCAAGAAGAGTCATAAAAATGGAGATTTTGTGAATATCTGAAAGTTAAATTTAATTTAATGAACAGGGTCAGTTTGGAAAAAACATACTTTTATTGATGATATGCGCAGAGGTTATCCGAGTTCTATGTCCGGAGAATAGACTTTTCATCTAAATCTTGGAGTTTGTAGGTGCCGGCCTGATTACCTTTGTAACTTGGTAGGGTCCTTCATAATTCGGGGACAATTTCCCTTGCTCCAATGGCTTTGAGATGGATGCCTTTTGAAGCATTAGATCACCTACGAGGAAAGACTTCCCTTTGACTCTTGCAGAGTGATAATGGGCCTACGCTTTGTTAGTAGGTGGCCATCCAATTCGGGCTTTCTTCCTGACTTCTTCTACTAAATCAAGATTAGTTTGGAGTTGCTCATCATTAGATTCCTCCAAATAACCTTCCACGTGAGGGGAGGGAGTCCGACCTCTATAGGGATGATAGCTTCTGTGCCAAAAGCCATCTTAAATGGAGTCTATCCTGTGGGTATCCTCTCAGTAGTTCGGTACGCCCATAATACATGGTGGAGCTTTTCTGCCCACTTGCCTTGCGCCCGGTTGAGCCAAGCTTTAATTCCCTAGGAGAGTTCGGTTGGTCACCTCGGCCTCTCCATTGGCTTGAGGATGTTCGACCGATGTCAGGTGATGGAGAATGCCATGATCTTCGCAGAATTTCTGGAACTTAGGATTGTCAAACTGCTTTCCGTTGTTGGTGATAATAGTGTGGGGAAGGCTGAAGCGGCAGATGATGGACCTCCATACGAAGTCTTTAGCTCAAGCTTCGATTATTTGGGCGACTGCTCCGGCTTCAACCCACCTGGTGAAATAATCAATTGCAACAAATAAGAACTTTCTTTGCCCTGTTGCGAGGGGGAAAGGGCCAAGGATATCCATCCCCCATTTGGCGAAAGGCTAGGGGGATGATATGGAAGTCAGGTGTGCAAAGGGGAGTCTCTGGATATTTGAGTGCCTCTGACATGAGTCACAAGCTCGGATGAGGTTATCGACATCTTTCTGCATTGTTGGCCAATAATACCCTTGATGCAATACTTTGGGGCGTAGGGCCTGACTGCCAAGATGATTGCCATAGATGCCTTCATGAACCTTCCGAAGAGCATAATCGGCCTCTGATGGTCGGAGGCATTTGAGCAATGACATGGATAAGGATCGCTTATACAGTAGATCATCAATCATAACATAATGAGATGACTGCATTTTCAGCTTCCTTGCTTCTTTTCTATCAGCGGACAGTAGCCCTTCTTTAAGGTACTTATGCAGGGGATCAATCAAAGATGGTTCAGTGTCGACCTGCATCATCTAGTCAGCATCCGCGATGCTGGGTTTCTCCAGGACTTTCAAGTGGAATCTCCGTTCAAGATCAATTGACTCCGTAGTTACCAGGCGGGACAGAAGGTCAGCACGCGCATTTTTAGTCCTTAGGATCTGGATAATTTTAAATTCATCAAAACAGAAGGATAAATCGCACACCTTTTGGAGATACCGAATCATGTTCGGCTCTCAAGCCTTGAATTCTTCTTGCACCTGGCCAGCCACCAACTGAGAGTCGGTGTAGGCAATTAGTTTTTTACCTTAAGCTCGTGGGCGATTCGGAGTCCGGTGAGCAGGGCTTCATACTCTGCTTCATTGTTTGAAGCCAGGAAGGAGAAGCGGATGCCATATTCGAAAGTTGCACCCTTCGGACTGGTGAGGACCAGGCCGGTGCCAAAATTGCCCACGTTGGAGGATCCATCGGCGTGAAGCAATCATGGGGCGCTGGGCTTCGGTTGTCCGAGGGCGTCCAAAGCAGAGCCATCTTCAAGTATGGTGCATTCCAGGAGAAAATCTGCCAGGACTTGAGCCTTAATGGCTGGACAAGGTTGATATTGAATGTCATGTTCACTTAGTTCAATTGCCCATTTGGTCATTCTTCCCGATGCTTCCGGATGATGGATAATTGCCTTGATGGGTTGGTCGGTCAGATAGTGACAGTGTGTGCTTGGAAATACGGCCGCAGTTTTCGGACCGATGTTACCAGGGCCAGAACCATTTTCTCAACCCGAGTGTACCTTGTTTCAACATCTTTGAGTAATTTGCTAACATAATAAATAGGCTTTTGGACTTTGTTCTCCTCTCCGATCAGCACTGAGCCAACAACGTTTTTAGAGACTGCCAAGTATAAATTCAGCATTTTCCCTGGTTTTGGGCTATTGAGGAGAGTTGGTGAGCCGAGGTATTTCTTGAGATCTTCGAAGGACTTATGGCAATCTGGGGTCCATTGGAAATTTTTTGCCGACCGAAGAGCTTTGAAGAAGGAGAGGCACTTTTTGGCTGACCGAGCAATAAAGCGGCTGAGGGCCGCTATTCTCCTGGTAAGGCATTGCACGTCTTTGATCGACCCTGGAGGGGCCATCTGCCACAGGGCCTGAATCTTTTGGGGATTTGCTTCGATGCCTCGCTGAGAGACCATGAAGCATAGGAATTTTCCAGAGTTGACCCCAAAAGCGTACTTGGTGGGGTTGAGCTTCATTTGGTACTTTCAAAGTGTTGCGAAGCTCTCCGCAAGGTCCTCAACATGTTGGGATGCCTTCTTGCTTTTTACTAGAATATCATCAACATATACCTCCATGTTCTGGCCGATTTGCTCTTTGAAGACTTTATTGACCAGCCTTTGGTAAGTGGCACCTGCGTTCTTTAAACCAAAGGGCATAACTCGGTAACAATAAATACCTCGGTCAGTGATGAAGGAAGTTTTCTCCTCGTCTTTGGGTGCCATTCGGATTTGGTTGTAGCCCGAATAGGCATCCATAAAAGTCAGCATTTGATGGTCCGAAGTTGAATCCACAAACTGGTCGATCCACGGAAGAGGGAAGCTATCTTTTGGGCAGGCCTTGTTGAGGTCGGTGAAGTCAATGTAGATCCTCCATTTGCCATTTGATTTTTTCACCATAACCACATTCGCCAGCCAGTCGGGATAATTAACTTCCCGGATGAATTTGGCTTTGATGAGCTTGTTTGTCCACTTCTTCTTCGATAACCTTTTGGCACTCGGGGGTGAAGCTCCTTTTCTTTTGTTTAATTGGCCGAAATGTCTCGTCCACGCTAAGGCGGTGAATCAGGATGTCTGGGCTGATTCCAAGCATATCCGACATGGACCAGGCGAAGACATCAGCGTTCTTCCGAAGGAATTCAATTAATTCTTGCCGAAGCTTTTCTTTCAGCTGTGACCCGACCTTTATGGTTCGGTCAGGCCGAGCTTCGTCAAGTGGTACTTCCTTCAATTCTTCGGCTGGCTCTCCTCGTTGCTCGGTGAAGTCTTTCCGAGCATCTAGCCCATCCACCTTAGGCTTCCTGGACTAAAGGTTGGCGATAAAGCAATGCTGAGCTATGATTTAACTTCCTCAAACAACCCCCACTCCCCATTCGGTGGAAAACTTCATGGCGAGATGGGGAATGGAAATGATGGCTTTGAGAGATATTTGCCCCGGCCTACCGAGGATGGCATTGTAAGGAGACCAAAGCTTGGTTATGAGGAAATCCATGAGCATAGTAGCCATGCGGGGCCAGGTGCTGGCTCGGACTGTCAGAGTAATAACTCCCTCAGGGATTATGGAGTCACCTATGAAGCCCACTAGGGTGGACTCTATGGCCCAGAGGCTTTTCACCAGAAATTTCAATCTCACAAAGGCATCAAAGTACAAAATATTAACTGAGCTTCCACTATCAATCAAAACGTGGTGTACATCATAATTGTTCATGTTTAAGGATACAACCAGAGCATCATCATGGGGGTACTGTACCTCCCGAAGATCTTCATCAGAGAAAGTGAGCTCATCAACTTGAGTCTTCTTTGGCGGGTTTTCCTCTTCGCCTGGCCAGGAGGATGAAGAATCGGCCGCCGCTATCACATTAACATTGCCGATAACCAAAGGATTTAGTGGTGGGAGCGGGCGAGGCTCGGGCTAGCGTGCTCCTTCATTATTCGACTCAGGGGGTCCCTTGAACTGGTCCAGTCTACCTCATCGAATCAATCGCTCGATCTTGTTCTGAAGCTGCCAACAGTCCTCAGTGTCATGCCCATAATCCCGATGGAAGCAGAAGTAATTGGTCATGTTCCTCCGAGTTGCATTGCCTCGGAGAGGAGGAGGCTGGGAAAACTGTCGCTCGATATCCATCAGAATTTGCGCCCTTGGCACAGTGAGAGGAGTATAGCGGTTAACCCTTCGAGCTGGACTCCAAGTTCAGTCTTGAGGTTGCGGCGGAGGAGCTCTATGGTGGCGAGGCAGGCTTGCACAGTGATGGGCTCGTTGCTTGTCCGAGCCCTTTGCCTCTTTCTTCTTCAGCTACTCAGCCCGAGCTGACCTCCTCGGTTCTTCGATCCTGGCATATTTATCCATCAAGGACATCATGTCTGAAAGGCTCTTTGGGTAATTAACTTCCAGAGCCAAGTAGAAGTCTCCTTCCTTCGACACCCCTCCCGCTAAGGCAGACATGGCTACCTCATGGTTGAGATGGTCGACTTCCAGGAGGGCCATGTTGAAACGACCAAGGTAATTCTTCAACGATTCCCCCTCTCTCTGCTTAACCTCAGAGAGGGAATCGGATCTCCATCGCTGGCGACGACTGCTGACGAACTGGCTGATGAGTATAGCTCAGTTCGTCGAAAGAATCAATGAACCTGGCTTCAAGCTGTTGAACGAGGTTCGGGCAGATCCGCTTTGAGTGGAGGGGAAGGCTCGACACAGGATTGCATCCGATGCTCCATAGAACATCATGATAGATCTGAAGCTACTCAAGTGGTCATCGGGATCGGTGGATCCATGGTACAGCTCGATGGTAGGAAGCTTAACATGAGGGGGAATCACTTCCCTTATGATCCTCTCGAAGAAGGGGATGCCCTGCTTCGCTTTTGGCTGGGACGGAGGGGCTTGTCTGGCGGCATCTAATTCCTGACATCATTCTCGATGGATTTCTTGCATCTGTTACCTGATCCCTTCATCCAGAGTGGTAGGAGGATCGGGGATGAGAAGACGGTAGCGGTGTCGAGTCCTAGGAAGACACCGGGGAGAGGGAGCGAACTCGCCTAGATTTGAGCGGGCTCTTCCTCCCAGCCCGCTGTGGTGCCGGCCTTGCCTTCGCGGGCCGGTGACAATGATTCGCTGCTTCAGGCGGATCGAAAGAAGAGATCGCTGGCGGAGCAGGGGCAGCGGCCTCTTCATGAGGCTAAGAAGCAGGGACGGCAGGGTCAGGAATCGCTTGGAGTCCCTGGACCAACTGGGTCAATGCCTGAACTGTCCAGTGTCACCAACGCTGCTGGCGGCGAAGGAGTTTTAGCTGGCGGTGGTGGCGAAGGTGCCACACCGCTAATTGGATCAGGCCTTTGAGAGGTGGCTTGATCTCGAGCCTCGGATGTGGCTCTCTTTCGATTGGCCATTAGAGGACGCTCCTTCTGATTTTTTGAGTCCTGTCTCCTGGATTACAAGTTTATGGGACTTGAGACCCTTCCTCTAGCGCCAATCTGTTGCTACGGAAATCCTTCTCCGAGTTGGGTGCACTCTGGCTCTGGGTCCAAACGCCGATCTCAACGTCTGGGATTGAACCTGTAAGATAGTCCGTGAGCGCAGAGGATTTCCTTAGGGTTGTCCTCCATGGGGGACCCTCCGACACCCAAGTCAGTAGAGATTCACAGCAAATAGATGTGAGGAGAAGACTCTCACAGAAGAGTTCCCTCGAATGGGTTTTTCTTCTGGGGGCTCCGAGCTCTGTGGGAGCTTCAATGGACTTTCTCAGTATAAGAGTTCGTGAATGGATGTGTACTTGAGAGATTTGAGGGTCGTGGTATTTATAGGCGATCACCTGGTTCCTTGGGCGCATTGCGAGGGGTCTGAAAGTTGTTGAGATTCGAAACGGATTCGAATCAAGTTTGTTACGAGGCCAGTATCTTATCAGTTAGAAGATCGACGGCTGAGAGAGAGCTGATTGACACCTTAAGATTCAGCGATCGTGTAGGTCCTAGGCCACCCCTGTTGTCCTTAGGCCACCTTTGGGCATGATTCTCCGTTTGGAATCTTATTTAGTTATCGTGAATTCAAATTCTCCCGCGCTGGATTCCATGGAGGTATTCGAGTACCTTGGTCTGGCCGAGGCAAGAGACAACTTGGTTTTTCGAAGTATAAGATAGCTCGGGCTGCCGAGGATGAGTATAGCTCGGGCTACCGAGGTATGAAGATAGCTGGGCTACCGAGGATGAGGATAGCTCAGGCTGCCGAGGTATGAAAATAGCTCGGGCTGCCGAGGATGACTGGAGTCGTCGGGGCGATCCGACTCCGCTGAGGGCGATTGAGCTTCGCTGCTTGATGGATGTGATAGCTGGTTGACAAGATGTTGGGATTGGGCTTGACCCAGTTGTCGACACGTGCGGGTATTAATGCAATGATAATTTTACCCCTCATCAATAATATATGATGGTAAAATAGATATCATGATTAAAACAAACTAAGATATAAGTGAAATTTTATCTAACATATTCTTAATTAATAAGGAACTCAAGTTCTTCGCCACACGAGGTTAGAATGTCTAAGGAGAAGGCGTGATCTTGTTTTTTTAAAGATATTTATTATAAAATTTTGTTAGAGAGGAATTGCATAAATTTAAGAATCATTAATTAAAAATTAATTAGATTAGTTTTAAATTTAAAAATATAAAAAATAAATTAAAAATCTAAAACTGTTCATTCCCACCCACCCGTCCCCGGTTGCCCTCTTTCCCTTCTTTTCCCGCTACTTTTTTTTTTCCACGGTCTTCGTCTAGCTGCATCTACGTTGCTGCTTTTCTTTCCACGATCTTTGTAGTAACCCGGTTCAGATGAACCAGGTTTGGTTCATATGAACCAGGTTCTAGCCTGTTGGTTTTCCCTGGCTGACGCTTCGCTCCAGGTGAAGCGTTTAGTCTTCGGGAACTCCCGAACCGAGGCATCGCATAGGTGATTAAAATGTGAAGGAGGAGGACTCCTTCCTTCATCCTGGTGCGCATCATTCTCAGATATGTTCCTCCTGCCACAGAGAGAGAGAGAGAGAGAGCCAGAGAGAGAGAAAGAGCCAGGAAGAGAGAGAGAAAGAGAGCCAGAGAGAGAGAGAGGGCCGGTGGATTGGCCGGTGACCTCCACCGGCACCGGGCGTGCGTCCGGTGGAGGTCCGGCCAGCCTTGGTGGCCGCCGTGTCACCGGCACCGAGTGCACAGCGCGGGAACAGAAAGAAAGAAAGAGAGGGAGAGAGAGAAAATTAAGGAGAGAGAGAGAGAGGGGAGGCCGGCCGTGGCGGTGGCCGGCTCTGGTCCGGCCAACGACGGCCGGACCGGCCCCAATTTGGCCAGAATCGACGCCGGCGTGGTGAATTCCACGCAGGAGCAGGAAGAGAGAAAGAGAGAGAGGGAGAGAAATTGAGAAAGAGAGAGTGGGGAAGGAGGCCGGCCGCGGCGGCGGCCGGCTCCGGCCCGGCCTCCGTGGCCGGGCCGGACGGGATTAGGCCGGCGGCGGCCCTGGCCGCCGGCCGGAATGGTGTCCCCTGTTTCGGGCGAAACAAGGGAGCAGGGGGAAGGGCTTTGGCCACGGGCCGGCTGGGCCGGCCTGGTCTGGGCCTTCTGGGCCGTGCTGCGAGCAGTTTTGGGGCTGGTTTTTGGGTCCCGTAACGGGCCGAGATTAGCAAGAAATTATATGGCTAGAATCTGGTTAATTCTAGTTTCTTGGGGTATTTTTACTTCCCCAATTGGGTGTGTATAGTGGGAGATATTCGAGCCCAAAGTTGGACCCGTGAACTAGTCTGGGTAGGGTCTTAAGGGTCATTTTATTAATTAGATTTCAGTGAATTAATTATGTACATTGATCCTGTAGGTGCCCAGACATCTGATTAGTTGGTGCATCATTTGGATTTTGCATAGGAGGTAAGTAAGACTATTATGCAATTTAATAATTATTTAATTAATAAATTGAGTATATACAGTTTGCATGCATTTTTATAAATAAGAAGAAAATAGAAATCATCTGAATTGTCTATGTAGCATGGAACTGTGGATTACAAATGAACAATTATATGATTATAGTGATTGGTAATATTGTAAGAAATGATTTATTGATGTATATGCCAGAAATGTGATTGCCTGTACGATATGTTTATATTGAGGTGATTATATGCATTTCCTAGTACTATGCAAACCACTGTGAGGTAATGTGAGATACAGATGCATGATGTAATTGTGATGAAAATGTTAAATAGATTTATATGTATCGCCGCGGTTCTCCTTTACTATGGCCCCATACATTGTAGCTGTGTTCTGTTATGATATGGCCACACACACTGGAGATGTATTCTGTTATGATATGGCCCCACACATTGTAGACGTGTTCTGTTATGATATGGCCACACACACCGTAGAGTGTGTTCTGTTATGGTATGGCCCCACATGTCTTACAATGTGTTCTGTTGATTTTCATATGGCCACATACATCGTAGAGTGTGTTCTGTTATGGTATGGCCCACACATCGTACAATGTGTTCTGTTGATTTTATATGGCCACACATCTGGAGGATGTGCTCTGATTGAGGTATTGCAGGGCCGTGGGACACATAGGAAATCTATAATTACATAAACAGTGAGTTTGCTAGAATGCATATCCTGATGCTTATCAAATGTTCAATTTATGTTAAGTTGACAAAATGCATATGTTGATAGCATGTTAAATATAATTCAAGTATGATATGATTGTATAATAGGCTTACTTATTGAGTGTAAACTCATTAAACCTTCACAATGTTTTTCAGAGCCTCAGGGTTGATGATGGATATTCGGAGTTGATGGAGCTTCTAATAAATAAAATAAGAACCATTGCATTGGTGTAATCCTATTATATTTGTGTGTAGGGCTTGTTGTAGCCCAACTTTATTAGCATGACTTGGGTGTAGGGTTTGAAACCCAAAACTTATAACTATCATTTGTATTATGGTTGGTTTTCATATTTATTGCACATTTGAATCGTATATCAAGATTTTTAAGACGCCTTGCGTGCCCTGCATGCGGCAGGTTGTCACCCTAGCCCAATATTTGGGTATGGGGCGTGACAATCTTCGTCTAGCTGCATCCACGTCGCCCTCTCTCTCCATCCATCCAGCAACTCCTATCTTTTCTTTCCACGGTCTTCGTCTAGCTGCATCCACGTCGCCCTCTCTCTCTCTCCATCCATCCAGCTGCATCCATGTCGCTCTCTCTCTCTCTATCTCCGTCCATCAGCTGGTTTCACCCTTCCTCATCAAGCATGCCGTTGTCTCCTTCAATATGTTGCCTCTCTTCCTTCCCTATCCCTTTTCGATGCCGCTGTCCCCTTCAATATCCTGCCTCTCTTCCTTCCCTCTCCTTTCTTTTCTTCATCGTCTGCCATTGTCTCTCTTCCTATCATCCACTGTGAAGAGAAGAAGGGAGAGGAAGAATGCGGGAGGGGAGAGGAAGAATGCAGGTGAAACGAAGAGCAGAGAAGAAGGCTGTGTTCGATGAACAAGAAGCACGCGAACAAGAAGGTTCACCAACCTTTACATGGCACAGTGTTGCCGGTAAACCTTTCGCCCTTTCTTTTTTTTTTCTCCTTTCATTTTCTTTTGTTCCTATTGCCGCCAAATCACTTTTGATGAGCGCCAGGCGAGCTGAGATCTCTGCAGACCTTCGAGGATGTAGAAGGGTCACCGTCTCCTTTTTGGGGCCTGCAAGAAAAGTCCCGGAACGGTAATTCTGGTGGGGACCCTCCGACACCCAAGTTAGTGACTTGTAGAACAGTAGAATTTTTTGATGAGAAAGTAGAGATTGAGTTTTTTCCCCTCCCCCCCTCGTTGGGGGATTGAGGTCTTTATATACCTGTTCGGGGGTCCCTCTTACCCTTCATTGGTAACAGCCGAGTAATATCTTCCGTTCTTCGTAGGTGGGATACTAACTGCTAAACGTATGTCATAAGTACGTCTCTTAATTTTTTTGGAAACCGTCCGTGACCATAGTAATTGCCAGTTCATAATATTTGGTGACCGCCCGTGATCCTGGTAAAGCCACATGGAATTCCTTGCAGCCTCTGCCGCCGAGGCCGACGCCGAGACCGAGACGGGCGGAGTGCGCCGGACCGTGTGACATTGAGCTCGCGATTTCTCATCTCATGGGTCATGTGGGTCCCAAGGTACAGCCGTTGGGGGGAGAAGGATGATGTTACATTAAAGCCAATTGTCCCTCGTAAAGTATCGAGTATAGAGTGCTTGCATGGCCCAGCTCATGCCCTTGGATGAGCTTGCATGGCACTGTTCACATACAAGGCTCTGTTCACTTGCATGGCACTGTTAACGGCGAGGGATCTTGGTAGCTTGGAGGTGTTGGCCATGGAGCTGTCGGCCATGGAGCTCTCGGCCTTGGAGCTGCCGGTCTTGGAGGTGTCGGCCTTTGGGGCCGACGGTCTTCGAGGTGCCGGCCTTGGGGGTGCCGGTCTTGGAGGTGCCGGCCTCGGAGGTGCCGGTCTTCGAGGTGCCGGCCTTGGAGGTGCTGGCTTTGGAGGTGCCAGCCTTGGAGGTGCCGGTCTTCAAGGTGCCGACCTTGGAGGTGCCGGTCTTAGAGGTATCGGCCTTTGGGGCTGACAGTCTTCGAGGTGCCGGCCTTGGGGGTGCCGGTCTTGGAGGTGCCGGCCTTGGAGGTGCGATCTTGGAGGTGTCGGCCTTTGGGCCAACGGTCTTCGAGGTGCCGGCCTTGGGGGTGCCGGTCTTGGAGGTGTCGGCCTTTGGGGCCGACGGTCTTCGAGGTGGTGGCCTTGGGGGTGCCGATCTTGGAGGTGCCGGCCTTGGAGGTACCGGTCTTTGAGGTGCCGGCCTTGGAGGTACCGGCTTTGGAGGTGCTGGCCTTGGAGGTGTCGGTCTTCGAGGTGCCGGCCTTGGAGGTGCCGGTCTTGGACGTGTCGGCCTTTGGGGCCGACAGTCTTTGAGGTGCCGGCCTTAGGGGTGCTGGTCTTGGAGGTGCCAGCCTTGAAGGTGCCGGTCTTGGAGGTGTCGCCTTTGGGGCCGATGGTCTTCGAGGTGCCGGCCTTGGGGGTGCCGGTCTTGGAGGTGCCGGTCTTGGAGGTGTCGGCCTTTGGGGCCGACGGTCTTCCAAAATTTTTTTTTATTCTCCATGGGGTCAACTGGCTCCATCAAATGCCCCCCACACTCCTTGAGCTTGCGTGCCCTGCATTAGCTAAGCGAAAGGAGTGTAGAACTTCAAGAAATTTTTTGGAGGCAATGGATTACCCCACGCCCGCCACTGGAAACAGCGTATGCTAACTTAGCCGTTGAGGCAAAGTTGAGGCCATCGAGAACCTTTCGAACCCCGGAGGATGACCAGAGGGTGCTTGGGCCAGGCTTAGGTGCCTTTTTCTTTAAAGAAATTGGTCTCCTTCTGCAGGGTGGATCTGCCCCCCAAGAAACTCTGTTGATTGGAATCTGCAGGTCTTGAGCTTGAAGGTGCCGACACGGAGCCGGTCTTGAGGTGCCGACGCGGAGTCAGTCTTTGGTGGTTTTCCTGTAACACATCCCGACACTAATGGAAAGAAACTTTTTTCTTAGTGTTGTATACTTAGCTTTTTCGCAGCTGTTTGCCTTCGTGGGTCTTTGGTGCCGATGCGGAGCCGGTCTTTGGTGCCAACATAGAGTCGGTCTTTGTTGCCGACGCAGAGTCAGTCTTTGGTGCCGACGCAGAGTCGGTCTTTGTTGCCGACGCAGAGTCGGTCTTTGGTACTGACGCGGAGGCCGATCTTCTATGCCGACGTGGAGGCCGGTCTTTGTGCCTGGCTGGCCAGGGCTTTTTGGTGCCAATGCGGAGGTCGGTCTTCTGTTGTCTTTGGTGCAGGTCTTTTTGGTGCCGACGCGGAGGTCGGTCTTCTATGCCGACATGGAGGCCGGTCTTCTGTGCCGATGCGGAGGCCGGTCTTTGTGCCTGGCTAGCCAGGGCTTTTTGGTGCCAACGCAGAGGTCGGTCTTCTGTGCCGATGCGGAGGCCGGTCTTTGTGCCTGGCTGGCTAGGGCTTTTTGGTGTCGACACAGAGGTCGGTCTTCTGTGCCGACGTGAAGGCCGGTCTTCTGCACCGACGCGGAGGCCGGTCTTTGTGCCTGGCTGGCCAGGGCTTTTTGGTGCCGATGCGGAGGTCGGTCTTCTGTGCCAACATGGAGGCCGGTCTTCTGCACCAACACAGAGGCCGATCTTTGTGCCTGGCTGGCCAGGGCTTTTTGGTGCCGACGCGGAGGTCGGTCTTCTATGCCGACGTGGAGGTCAGTCTTTGTTGAACAGAGCGACCATTCGAGGAAGCAATGAAAAGACTTTGAAGAGCTATCTGTCAAGCGGGTTCAAATTAACGAAAGTAGCATATTACTGATAATACCGGCGTAAGTTGTCGGCGTTCCAAGTGTGTGGGAGCGATTTTACATCTAGTTCTTCAACTCTATACGCCCCGTGGTGAAGAACTTCTTTGATGCGGTACGGTCCTTCCCATCTCGGTGCCAGCTTGCCTCCTCCGTCGGCTTTGATACTTCAGCTCGTCTCAGAACAAGGTCTCTCGGGCGGAATGTCTTGGGCCGTACTCGGGCATTGTAGTATCTGGCCGCTCATTGGCGTCAGGCCGCCATGCGAAGTTGTGCTTGGTCCCGTAACTCTTCCACTAGATCTAGATCGGCCCACATTGATTTGGGTTGTTCTCTTCGTGGTATAGCTCTGTTCGGGGACTGGGGACACCTATCTCCACTGGAATGACTGCCTCGGTCCCAAAGACCAGGCTGAAAGGAGTTTCCCCTATGGGGGCTCATGGTGTCGTGTGGTATGCCCACAATACGCTGGGGAGTTCTTCTACCCAGCGCCCCTTGCAGCCATCTAGCGGGCTCTAAGTCCTTGGAGGATAGTGCGATTGGTCACCTCGGCTGCGCCATTGGTCTGGGGGTGCCCCACAGAGGTGAACCGCTGATGAATGCCCAGGCCGCTGCAGAATTCTCGGAAGGCCGAGTTGTCAAATTGTCGGCCATTATCTGTGACAAGGGTGTGCGGCAGTCCAAATCGGCACACGACCGACTTCCAGAAGAAGGATCTTACTTTGCCTTTCATGATTTTGGCGAGGGCCTCAGCCTCAATCCATTTGGTAAAATGATCAACTGCTACCACCAGGAACTTACGTTGTCCGGAGGCCAGAGGAAATGGTCCCAAGATGTCCATACCCCACTGGGCGAAGGGGGGTTATCTGGGACGCCGGCTGATGTTGAATATTAGCATGACGTTGGCAGCTGTCACACCTTTTGACAAGCTCAGACGCATCCTCCTTCATTGTCAACCAGTAATACCCTTGCCGTAGGGCTTTGTATGCGAGCGCCCTACCCCCCAGATGGCTTCCGCATATACCTTCATGTATCTCCCGCAAGATGTAATCTGCTTCGGTGGGGCCAACGCACTTGAGAACTGGGTATGAGAATGACCTGCGATAGAGTTTTCCATCCATTATGAAAAACTTCGGAATCCATCTCTTGAGTTTCTTGGCTTTGGCAGGGTCTTCCGGAGGATACCGTTGGTAAGGTATCGGATGTAGGGGTCCATCCAGGAAGGCTCCTGCTCAATTGGCAGAGTTTCTCTTGTTGTGTCAATACTTGGGGCTTCTAGATACTCCGCATAAGCTTTTCCCAACGTTCCATCAGCTGAGGTGGCGAGATGGGACAAGGCGTCGGCTCTAGCATTTTCCCCTTGGGGGATATAGCTAACACTGAAATATGCTAAGAAAGAAGCCTGCGACTGTACCATATTTAGGTAGCGGGACATGATGGGATCTTTTGCTTCATACTCTCTCGCGATTTGGCCAGTGACCAGCTGGGAGTCAGTGAATGCCCTAAGGTGCTTCATCCCGAGCTCTCGGGCTAACTTTAACCCAGACAACAGAGCTTCATATTCTGCCTGGTTATTGGTGGCTAGAAAGAGGAAACGGAGTGCACATTCGGCTATAATTACATCCGGGTTGGCCAAGATGAGGCTAGCTCCGCTCCCTTAAGAATTTGACGCCCCGTCTACATTCAGAACCCATTCATTGTCTCTGGTGTCGAAAGGTGAGGGGTCCGCCAAGGCCTCTTTGGGCCGCTCCTTGCCCCAAGTGCACTAGACCAAAAAATCTGCCAGGACCTAGGATTTCATGGCCGATCGAGGGAGAAAAGATATATCAAACTCCCCCAACTTGAGTGCCCACTTCCAACCGACCCGAAGTATCTGGGCGAGCGAGAATTATCCTCAGAGGTTGGTCTGTGATCACTGCAATTGGGTGGGCTTGGAAGTATGGCCGTAGGTGCTGGGCAGACACGATCAAGGCAAAGATGATCTTCCCAATCTTTGAGTATCTGGTCTCCACATCGTGGAGCACTTTGTTTGTATAATACACCGGTCTTTGCATGCCATTGGTGTCCATGCGGACCAATACAGAACTAACGACCTCGGGAGAAGCTGCGAGGTACAGGAGTTCTTCTCCACTTATTGGCTTGGATAATAGTGGCGGGGTAGAGAGGAATTCCTTTAGTCTCTCAAACGCCTTTTGACATTCTTTTGTCCATTCGAATCCGTTGACCTTGCGGAGGGCCCTGAAAAAAGGCAGGCATCTCTCGGCAGACCTGGATAGGAAATGGCTCAAGGCCGCCACCCTCCCCGTCAAGCGCTGTACTTCTTTCTTATTGGTAGGTGACCTCATGTCCAGAATGGCTTGAACTTTGTCTGGATTTGCCTCGATCCCTCGGCGGGTCACCATGAAACCCAAGAACTTTCGGCTGTCACTCCAAATGTACACTTGCGTGGATTCAACCTCATTTGGCATCGACGAAGGTTGTCAAAAGTCTCCATTAGGTCGGTGATATGGTCGGTGGCGTGGACACTTTTGGTCAACATGTCATCTACGTATACCTCCATATTGCGTCCTATCTGGTTCTCGAAGACTTTATTCATTAGCCTTTGGTAGGTGGCTCCCGCGTTCTTTAATCCAAATGGCATCACCTTGTAGCAATACACCCCTTCTCAGTTATGAAGGAGGTGGCTTCCTCATCCACCGGGTTCATCCTGATCTGGTTGTATCCAGAGAAAGCATCCATGAAACTAAGGACCTCATGACCGGATGTAGCGTCCACCAGCTGATCGATCCGAGGTAAGGGAAAGCTGTCTTTGGGGCATGCTTTATTGAGATCGGTGAAGTCTACACACATCCTCCAGCTCCCATTAGTCTTGCGAACCATCACCACATTGGCCAACCACTCGGGGTAGTGAACTTCCTGGACATGCCCTGCAGCCACCAGCTTGCGAACCTCCTCGTCGATAGCTCTCTGTTTGTCCGGAGCGAAGCTCCTTTTCTTCTGTCGGACCGGCCGACACTCTGGCTTAAGGTTGAGCCGATGAGTGATTACCTCCTCAGGGACGCCTGGCATGTCGGCGGCAGACCATGCGAAGATGTCGGCATTGGCTCGTAGGAAGAGGAGGAGTCAATCTCGCGCCTCTTCGGGCAGTAGCGCCCTGACCTGGATGGTCCTTGTTGGTTCATCTCCTAAGGGAAAAGTCAGAAGGTACTCGGCCGGCTCCCCTTCCCTCCTGGGTCTCAGGGGTCAAGCGGCCCAGAGGTCATTGCCGATGCGGCCTCCAATGGACTGGGAGACAAGTGGTAGCACAGCGGCGGCGGGCTTTGTTCTTCTTTCATTTCTCCAACTCCTTTGTTGGTGGGGAATCTTACCAACAGTCTCTTGGTGGAGATGACAGTATCTAGCATATTCAACCCTGGTCTCCCCAAGATGGCGTTGTAAGCCAGTGGGACCCGAACCACCAGGAAGTTTATGACCACTGTGCTTTGACGCGGCGATGTCCCAGCCGTGACAGGGAGGGCAATTTCTCCTTCGGCGCTCAGAGAGTCTCCCGTGAAGCCCATTAAAGGCGTAGTGATAGGCCGAAGGAAGACTCAGAGAGGTTCATTCGAACAAAAGCCTCATAGCTCAGGACGTCCATAGAACTACCACTATCAAACAAGATTCGTTTCACAGGATGCTTGGCTATGGTCATGGATACCACCATGCCGTTGTCGTTTTTGTTGACTACTCCATCTAAGTCCTTTTCAAAGAAAGGAATTACGGGGTCTACTCCCTCCCGCTGTCTCTTTGAACTGCCGCCTGCCCCCAGGCAATCATGGCTATGGTCTTCTCCGTAGGGGCATTGTCTGCACCGGCCTGGGGTGTAGGAGGCATCGCTGGGCCTAGAATAGGAGGGTTTCCCCTTCGGACAAACTTGCCCAAGTGACCCTGCTGAACAAGCTCTTCAATGGCCCTCTTCAGGTGGCGGCAGTCTTCGGTGTCATGACCATAATCTCGGTGATACCGACAGTAGAGCTCTTTATTGCCAGGGGTCCCCGACCTCAGGGGGAGCGGACGCTTGAAGTAAGGTTCTTCCTCAATTTCTAGCAGGATGTGGGATATCGGAGCCATGAGGGGAGTGAATTGCTCCTTAGGAACAAGCGTCTGTGGCCGGCGGTCTGGGCGGTGAGGGGGCTCAGTCTTTCGAGGTCGCGCTCCGGCCTGATCGGTGGGCATTGGCTTCTTGTTAGGATTCTTATCAGCCTCCCTCCTGGAGGAATCTGCCTCGTCCGCACGGATGTATTTTTGTGCTCGGCTTAGAAGTTCGGCATAAGAGCTCGGGGGCTTCTTGTCTAGAGAATAGGCAAACCTGGAAGGATGAAGTCCCCGCTTTAATGCCAAGGTGGCTACGGAATCATCTAGATTATATACCTCCAGCACTGCGTCCTTGAACCGGGCGACAAAGTCTTTTAGGGTCTCGCCGCTCCTCTGCTGGACAGCAAATAGACTATCCGCCACTCGTGGGATTTTTGGCTTGCATTAAAGTGGGCCAGGAAAGCTCACTTGAGATGACGGAATGAATCGATGCTGCGTGGTGGCAGACGGGAATACCATGCACGTGCCGCCTTTCGGAGGGTGGCCGGAAAGGTGACACATAGAAGGGAGTCCGTCGCTCCCTGGACCCGCATAAAGACCTTGTAGCTCTTCAGGTGGTCCAATGGGTCCGTCATGCCATCGTATAGATCCAGTTGTGGGAGACGGAAACGGGGTGGGACCGGTTCCTCCATGATCCGCTGGGAAGGCGGGGGGCGATGGTCGTAGTCCACTCCATGAGGATTGGTGATCCGGCGGCTAAGCTCCTCCAATCATCGGTGATACTCGTCGAGCCATCGGGTAGTCTTTCGCTGGGCGTCGTCTGTAGAAGAATCAGAAGATGAAGCTGGGGCAGGCTACCGAGGTAAGGAACGCGCCCGTCTGGATCCATCTCAGCATCGATAGGAGCGACCAGAATGATGGGAATGGGACCGCCGTCGCCCTGAGGCCTCTCGAGGATGGGGCTCAGGAGGCGAGCAATGGGAAAGGGACCGTCGCCGTTTTGAGGCCCCTTGGCGATGAGGTCCCGAAGGCGAGCGGGAGAGAGACCGTCGTCGCTTTGAGGCATCTTGATGATGGTCTCCCGAAAGCGAGTGATGGGAGGCCTCGGGCGGGGTCCCGCCCTGATGGGATAGAACTGTCCTCCGCACCCGTTCGCCGGGCGAAGGGAGCTGAGGTGCGGCTGCAAAGTAGCGTTCCTGCAATCCCCGTACCACCGCCGCTAGGTTCTAAACTTGGTGAGATAGAACCTCCAGCCGGTCAGGCTGGCTCATCTGGGCGGGGGGCGGAACACGGAGGTTGGCCTCCGCTTGTTCAGCCCGCGGAATGCGCTCTGTGGCTTGACTGGTGGAAGCCTCCTGTGCTCGTGTGGTCACCATCGTCTCTTTCGTAGAATCGGAGTCTATCACAGGGAGAACTAGCGCTCCCCTACCTGGCGCACCAATCTGTTGCCGCCAAATCACTTTTGATGAGCGCCGGGCGACCTGAGATCTCTGCAGACCTTCGAGGATGTAGAAGGGTCACCGTCTCCTTTCTGGGGCCTGCAAGAAAAGTCCCGGACTGGTGATTCCGGTGGGGACCCTCCGACGTCCAAGTTAGTGACTTGTAGAATAGTAGAATTTTTTGATGAGAAAGTAGAGATTGAGTTTTTTCCCCTCCCCCCTCGTTGGGGGATTGGGGTCTTATATACCTGTTCGGGGGTCTCTCTTACCCTTCATTGGTAATAGCCGAGTAATATCTTCCGTTCATCATAGGTGGGTGTACTAACTGCTAAACGTATGTCATAAGTACGCCTCTTAATTTTTTTGGAAACCATCCATGACCTTAGTAATTGCCGGTTCATAATATTTGGTGACCGCCCGTGATCCTGGTAAAGCCACGTGGAATTCCTTGCAGCAAGCGGACGCTTGTCGGCCTCTGCCGCCGAGACCAACGCCGAGACCGAGACGGGCGGAGTGCGCCAGACCGTGTGACATTGAGCTTGTGAGTTCTCATCTCGTGGGTCATGTGGGTCCCAAGGTACAGCCGTTGGGGGGAGAAGGATGATGTTACGTTAAAGCCAACTGTCCCTCATAGAGTGTCGAGTATAGAGTGCTTGTGTGGCCCAGCTCATGCCCTTGGATGAGCTTGCATGGCACTGTTCACGTACAAGGCTCTGTTCACTTGCATGGCACTGTTAACGGCGAGGGATCTTGGCAGCTTGGAGGTGTTGGCCATGGAGCTGTCGGCCATGGAGCTCTCGACCTTGGAGCTGCCGGTCTTGGAGGTGTCGGCCTTTGGGGCCGACGGTCTTCGAGGTGCCGGCCTTGGGGGTGCCGGTCTTGGAGGTGCCGGCCTTGGAGGTGCCGGTCTTCGAGGTGCCGGCCTTGGAGGTGCCGGTCTTCGAGGTGCCGGCCTTTGGGGCCGACGGTCTTTGAGGTGTCGGCCTTGGGGGTGCCGGTCTTGGAGGTGCCGGCCTTGGAGGTGCCGGTCTTGGAGGTGTCGGCCTTTGGGGCTGACGGTCTTAGAGGTGCCGGCCTTGGGGGTGCCAGTCTTGGAGGTGTCGGCCTTTGGGGCCGACGGTCTTGGAGGTGCCAGCCTTGGGGGTGCCGGTCTTGGAGGTGCCGGCCTTGGAGGTGCCGGTCTTCGAGGTGCCGGCCTTGGAGGTGTCGGCTTTGGAGGTGCCGGCCTTAGGGGTGCCGGTCTTCGAGGTGCCGGCCTTGGAGGTGCCGATCTTGGAGGTGTCGGCCTTTGGGGCCGACGGTCTTGGAGGTGCCGGCCTTGGGGGTGCCGGTCTTGGAGGTGTCGGCCTTTGGGGCCGATGGTCTTCGAGGTGCCGGCCTTGGGTGTGCCGGTCTTGGAGGTGTCGGCCTTTGGGGCTGACGGTCTTCCAAAAAAATTTTTTATTCTCCATGGGGTCAACTAGCTCCATCAGTTCCTATTTCTGTCTTAGTTCCTTCTAAGGTTTGTATCGGATGCCGAAGTGTTTTGTGAGTTAGGTTTCTTTTGTTCCTATTTCTGTCTTAGTTCCTTCTGTCTTAGTTCCTTCTAAGGTTTGGATCGGATGTTATAGTGTTTCGTGAGTTAGGGTTATGCTTCTTGATCTATTATTTTAATGGAATTTGATGGGGCCAGTTGACCCCATGGGTAATAAAGACTAATTTTTGGATGTCATCCTCTCAAGATAGCAATTTTCAGACGATTTTCCTAGACGGCCATCCTCCGTGGCCTTCCGGAATGGCTTAATTCCTTGGAGGCCTCCCAGAATGGCTTAATTCCTAGGAGGCTGCGCTAGTCTAGTCGGCTTTCTTTTCAAGGATGCAATGGGCATTTAATTCCATCCACGACATTGCTCCCGGCTGAAAAAAGCATCTTGTCATAATGGAAGAACAAAAATGAAAAAGGGCCAAGTTGGGTTCTCCCAAGGGCCACCTTTCGTTATTTATGTCCGGTGGTTGAGTCAATGGGCTGGAGCATTTAATTGTGCAGAAATGATCATAATGACTTGAAAAGCATTTAATGGAATGGAGTATCACGTAAGTCTCGCCTCGGCACTTCAGCTTGGCCACAGACATCTCGCCTCGGCACTCCAAGTCAGCCTCGTCCCATCTCAGCCTCATCTATGTCGGTCTCGGCTTTAGCTTCGGCCTCGGCCGAGGCCTGTTTCTCTTGGCCTCAGCTCCCACAAAGCTACCGCCGCCACGACATCTCTCGCAACAAAGCATTTATGGCCTCAAAGACCATGTGCATCCACTTGCTCTAAGACATTTATTGCTTTATTTTCTCCCTTATTAAAGCATTTATGGCTACCACGTTGGCCACAACACTTCCCCCTCGGCCTCCACCTTAACTCCCACTCGGCCACCACCACCTTTTCTCTCCGCATGAAATCGGCCTAGGCTCCCACAGCACTCGGCCTCAGACTTTCCCCTTGGCCTACTCGTGAAAAGTACCATGCGCATGAATAGTGCCTTGCACGTGAATAGTGCCATGCAAGCACTCTGTAATTAATGCTCTACGAACAGTTGGCTCCAACTCCAAGTGTCATCTCTTCTGCCCCAATGGCTGCACCTTGCCCACGCGACTAACTTTATCACCTATCGCTGTTCACGTAGGACTTCTACATGGCCCGCCAACCCGTTTCTCTTTTGCCAAGATCATGGGTGGTTACCGAAATACTATGGACAGTTGTTGATGTTCAGGACGCGCGTTTAGCGGCTATTCGCCCACCTACCATTAACAAAGTCGATCTTGGCGGAAGGCATGATCTGGCGATTATCCTCGAAGGGTAAGAGGGACTTCCGAACAGGTATATAAAGACCCCGACTCACAATGAGGAGGGGGACTCAATCTCTACTCTTATTCAGATCCCTGTTCTCCAAATCGCTGACTTGAGCATCGGAGGGTCCCCGCCGGAACCACGGTCTGGGACTTTTCTTGCAGGTTCCTGGCTAAAGGAGGCGGTCCCTGTCATTCCTCTGAAGGCCTACGAAGTATTTCTGTCACCTGACGCTCCTTAAAAGTGATTTGGCAGCAACAGATTGACGCGCAGGAAGGGGGCGGTCAGCGATCAGCGATGCTAGTTTGCAGATCCTCATCCCCCTTTATCAAAATGGTGGATCATAAATATGGTGATAACCCTAGATCCAAGAAGATTTCGCCAGTTTTGCTGGGGGCACCTTCAACGGGCTGAGCAACAGAAGGCCAGCTCTTCGTCCCACCATCCCCTCTGATGGGGCCAGTGGGCCCCTATGGGCCACAATGACGGTGTCTGGTCTTGGCCTCAATAAACCGGCCTTTCCTCCTTGGTCCCGGCAAGTTCTCGGAGGGTCCAGCAGGTCCAGGGCGGCCTTCCCCGAGTCTACCACCTTTTCTCTCTCCTCCCAAGCTATCCTCATCTTCCCCTTAGCCTTTGGTTTTCAAGTTCTCCCTGGCGGCTTCCAGGCTCTCCGGCTTCAGCCACGATTGGATGGCCTTTGTTCCCAGTTGTCCCCGGCCACCCGTCTCCTCACCTAGGCTACCTCCAGATCTCCTCGATGGCTGCGATGCCTCGTCTCCCAGGCACTTCCATGAACAACCCTGATCTGCCTCTCAGCTCTGTTCCGAGGCAGAGACTGCCTTCGTCTCTTCTCCAAGGCAAAAAGTCTCAAGATTTGTGTTGAAGTTTTGCAAGTCACCTCATTCTTAAGATCGTCAGGTCCTTGCATCGAGTTCTTGTCCTTCAGAATCCATCTCATATAAAGACTCAGATCAGATCAGTGAGGATTTGGAAGACTTCTGTTACTCAAACATCCCCTTAAAATTCAAGATAAGAGAGAAGGAAACATATCTTTGGCGGAGTATCAGATCGAATCCACTAAGATCGGAGGAGGGAGAGACGCTAGAGATTTCCTTCCATCGGATGGGAGAATAGAAAAGAAGAGAAACTCAAGCAACAAATTATTAAGGGACTGTTGACCGACGTCTTCCAGTTGGCCACGGTACTTCCTCAAAAGCTCAGCCTCCACCTCGGCACCAGCCCAAGTATTGGCCTCATCAAGAGATAGAGACAATGAGAGAACCACTGCCGCAATGACTCCGTTCCAGGTGCATTACGTGCATGAAGTCGCATGCACATAATAGGGATTCGGCAAGGGATATGAGGGAGACCGTGAGAGCGAGGAGGTCCACCTTAAACCCACATCAAAAGCCCCCGACTCCCCTCCTTCGCATAAGGCCATTCACGTCTCCGTGTTGTCCAGCTCAGCACTCAAAGCCTGATGTACTATCGGCACTTGAAGCCCGACTCCACGTCGGCACCTGAAGCCCGACTCCGTGTCGGCACCTGAAGCCTGACTCCAGCTTGGCACTCGAAGACCGATGTACCATCGGCACTTGAAGCCCGACTCCGCATCGGCACCTGAAGTCCAACTCTACATCGGCACCTGAAGCCTGACTCCGCGTCGGTACCTGAAGCACGACTCCGCGTCGGCACCTAAAGCCTGACTCCAGCTCGGCACTCAAAGCCCAATGTACCATCGATACTAAAGCCCAACTCTAGCTTGGCACCTAAAGCCCGACTCCAGCTGGCACTCAAAAGTCTGATATACCATCGGCACTAAAGCCCGACTCCAGCTCGACACTCAAAAGCCCGATGTACCATCGGCACTAAAGCCCGACTCCAGCTCGGCACTCAAAGCCCGATGTACCATCGGCACTCAAAGACCGATGTACCATCGGCACTTGAAGCCCGATTCTGCGTCGGCAGCTGAAGCCCAACTCCAGCTCGGCACTCAAAGCCTGATGTACCTTCGGTACCTGAAGCTCGACTCCGCGTTGGCACCTGAAGCCCGACTCCGCGTCGGCACCTGAAGCCCGATGTACCATCGGCACTTGAAGCCCGACTCTGCGTCGATACCTGAAGCATGACTCACGTTAGCACCTGAAGCCCGACTCCACGTCGGCACCTAAAGCTCGACTCCAGCTCGACACTCAAAGCCCGATGTACCATCGGCACTAAAGCCCGACTCTAGCTCAGCACCTAAAGCCCGACTCCAGCTCGGCACTCAAAGCCTGATGTACTATCGGCACTTGAAGCCCGACTCCACGTCGGCACCTGAAGCCTGACTCCGCGTCGGCACTTTAAAGCCCGATTCTGCGTTGGCACTTGAAGCCCGACTCTGCATCGGCACTAAAGCCCGACTCTAGTTCGGCACGTAAAGCCTGATGTACCATCGGCACTCAAGCCCGACTTCGATCGGCACTCAAAGATCGATGTACCATCGACACTCAAGCCTAAGGCTAGCTCGGCGCCAAAGACCAAAAATTAACTCCAGCATTGGCGACAAAGATCGTCGGCATAGGGGAAAAGGCACCTGACGACTCTCTGACTCTCAGGTTACCCTTCGGGTTAGAAGGAACCCAATGACTTTAGCAACTCTCGGGTCACCACTCGGGCTGGCCATGAAACCCTCGAGGCGATTTTATTGCAGTCACAGCGGCTCTTTCGGCCTCAGCGGCTCCATTCATCTGCCTTCGTTGCCTCATTACAACTTCAGCAGCTTTATCACAGCCTCAACGGCTTCGCAGCGGCTCTAACTCTGCCTCAACGGCCAATGGCCAATCAAGTAAAATCTTTATCTAAATTATATACCTGCAACATATTACTGGTCACTTTTAGCCATCAAGAAGCCCAAAGACAACTCATAGTTGGGAGAGGCCAACTCCCCAGCTCACAGTTGACGGGCACCCACTTCCAAATTTTATGACAAACGTAGAAGACCAAAGTCAACTCACAGTTAGGAGAAACTGACTCCCCAACTCACAGTTGACGGGCATCCACTTTCGGGCTCTGCATAGGAGAGGATTATTAGCTGCCAGTCAAGGATAACCAAATTACCTTCAAACTTTGCTTAAAGTTTTCTGAACAGGCAAAAAGCATGGCTCCAAAGAGCGTGAAGACGTCTACACAAGGCAGCGCAAAAGGAAAGGGGTTTCCCCACCTGAAAGGAATCATAGTTGAAGTTGATAGAAAAGGGCAAATGCGAAGGTAAACAGTCCTACACTCATTTCACTTAGCTAACACGGGGCACACAAGCTCAGGAGTGTGGGGGGCATTTGATGAGGCCAGTTGACCCCATGGGCAATAAAGATAATAATTTTTGGATGGCATCCTCTCGAGATAGCAATTTCCAGACAATTTTTCTAGATGGCCATCCTCGGTGGCCTTCTGGAATGGCTTAATTCCTAGGCGGCCTCGCTGGTCTACTCGGCTTTCTTTTGAAGGATGCAATGGACATTTAATTTCGTCCACGACATTGCTCTCGACTGCAACAAGCGTCTCGTCATAATGAAAGAACAAAAGGGAAAAAGGGCCACGTTGTGTGGGTTCTCCTAAGGGGCACGTTGCGTGGGTTCTCTTAAGGGCCACCTTCCGTCATTTATGTCCGGTGGTCAAGTCAATGGGCTGGAGTATTTAATGGTACAGAAATGGTCATAATGACTTGGAGAGCATTTAATGGAATGGAGTGTCACGGAGGTCTCGCCTCGGCACTTCAGCTCGGCCACAGACATCTCGCCTCGGCACTCAAAGTCGGCCTCGTCCCGTCTCGGCCTCATCTAAGTCGTCTCGGCTTTAGCTTCGGCCTCGGCGTCAGCCTCAGCCTCGGCTTCGGTTTCAGCTTTGGCTTCGGCCTCGGTCTCAGCTTCGGCCCTGGCCTCGGCTTCGGCCTCGGCTTTGGCTTCGGCTTCGGCTTCGGTCGAGGCCTGTTCCTCTCGGCCTTGGCTCCCACAAAGCTACCGCGGCCACGACATCTCTCGCACCAAAGCATTTATGGCCTCAAAGGCCATGTGCATCCACTTGCTCTAAGACATTTATTGCTTTATTCTCTCCCGTATTAAAACATTTATGGCTGCCACGTTGGCCACAACACTTCCCCTTCGTCCTCACGTGCTCGGCCTCAGCTTCCAAAGCACTCGGTCTGGAACTTCCCCCTCGGCCTACTCGTGAATACTACTATGCGCATGAACAATTCCTTGCCCGTGAATAGTGCCATGCAAGCACTCCGTAATTAATGCTCTACGAGGGACAGCTGGCTCCAACTCCAAGCGTCATTCTCTGCCCCAATGGCTGCACCTTGGGGCCCATGTGACTAACTTTATCACCTATCGCTGTTCACGCAGGACTTCCATGTGGCCCGCCAATCTGTTTCTCTTTTGCTAAGATCACTGATGGTTACCGAAATACTATGGACAGTTGTCGATGTTCAGGGCATGCGTTTAGTGGCTATTCGCCCACCTACCATTAACGGAGCCGATCTTGGTGGAAAGCATGATCTAACGATTATCCTCGAAGGATAAGAGGGACTCCCGAACAGGTATATAAAGACCCTCACTCACAACGAGGAGGGGGACTCAATCTCTACTATCATTCAGATCCCTGTTCTCCAAATCGCTGATTTGAGCGTTGGAGGATCTTCATTGGAACCATCGGTCCGGGACTTTTTTTGCAGGTTCCCGGCTGAAGGAGGTGGTCCCTATCATTCCTTTGAAGGCCTACGAAGCATTTCTATCGCCTGACGCTCCTCAAAAGTGATTTGGCAGCAGTAAAATTCATTGATTTTTGCTTGTTTTCTAAGGTTTGGATCGGATGCCAGAGTGTTTTGAGTTAGGGTTATGCTTCTTGATCTATATAACGTATTTTAATGTAATTTATTAATTTATTTTGCTTGTTTTGATTTTTTTTTTTTGGTTACAAAAAGGGGAAGGAGGGCTAAGCCGACCCGTAGCTAGGTCCCATGCGGCCCCGTTCCCCGCCAGAAAATGTTCCGTGCACGGCGCTGGATTTACGCAGCCGTTCCCCGTCCGAAGGCGAGTTGGTCAACCTGGCCCCACCCAGGTGCTAGCAGTCAGAACAGAAAAGTTTTTTAGACAGACCTTAACCCCTTCAACACCAGAGTTTCAGGCTCCAAGGATTAACCTTGAAATTATTCGAGTCAGCCGCAACGTCATTCCTCGAACCTGAGACCTCCTGATGGCGTGGAGAAGGCCCTGACCACTAGGCCACCGCCTGAGCGGTTTTGCTTGTTTTGATTGATGCTTGAAACTTTTAATGAATGTTAACCTATAATTTATCTAGATTATCGATTATTTAAAAAATCTATTAGATAACTATGCTTAATATATATTTAAATAATAATTTATTTTATATTATTAAATTAATCTCATAAATTATATCACCCATCCCATTTCTCAGTTGTCCTCTCTACTTCTTCGGCGGCTTCTTATCTTCTTTCTCTCTTACTCCCTTCTCGGCTTCTTGAAGTCCACGGTGGTATAGGTAGAAGAGTCGAGCTGACGGTGGTATAGGTATAGACGGTCAAATTTCTTTTGTTGCATATCTGTGTGTCAATCAACAAATGTAATATATGTAGCATGTTCCTTCGTGTGACAAAGTCCATCGCTATCAATCAATCAGATTTCTCTTCTCTTGTGCTGCGGTCGTCATCCTCTATAATTTCTTTTTCCGCCCATCTTTTAAAACGCCGGCGAAGCGAGTGATATTGCTATGTTAAGCATTTGTGCCGATCGCATTCTCTACAATTTCTTCTCCCGCCCATCCTTCGTTTGATATTATGATTCAAGTTAAAGAGATTCTCCATCCGGTGCATACATGGAATGCCGCAGGTTTATCTTTTTTTAGTTTTCTCTAATATCTCTATCTATAATGTAAACATCGAATATACAATAAATAAATTGAAGGAAACTTTTAATTTGCTCATCAAGAATATGATATGAATTTAATATATTGATATAGCTAGATAATGTACTGATATAATGTACTAATGAATGTATCCTGCAAATATATTTTTGGCCTGCAGCCTTTAGACTACAAATATATTTTTAGCCTGCAGCTTTAGTACAAATCTTGCATGATATTCATGCAATCAGTATGTCCGTATCGATATATTCATGCAATCAATATTTTTGGCATATTTTACTTTCACACATATTTTTATTTGTCTATATTATATAAAATTATCAATACTTGTCTATATTATATATAAAATTATCAATAGTTTCCATCAAGAGAGAGATTATGCTGGCCATTCAAACTAACCATATATCAAAGCTATACGCTTCCTCTTCCTCTTTAAGATAAATAAGTTTCTCTTTAAATATTACTTGAATTCCCAACTGAATTAGATACCGTCTTTTAAGTCAAAGAGTCCGTTATATATATATATATATATATATATATTGCAACCTGATTAGATGTTATGAGTTTGGATTACTATATATATATATATATATATATATATTGCAACCTGATTAGATGTTATGAGTTTGGATTACTATTATGGTCATCCAAATCACACTTATATTAATGCGAGAAAACATGGTCAGGCCATTGAGGAGAGAAGTTAAAGATAGTAATATTTTGTTCCATGAAAGTAGTAGAATTTTTATTAAAAAAAAGAAATACGAATTGTTTGGGCTGCGCTCCAAAACTTGTATTGCTATCAAATTGTATAAATTAGTCTAAAGATTTTTAAGGCAGCTACGCGCACTATGGTTCTGTATCTTTCTGAAGCAAATTTTGAGTATTTTAATTTGATTCATTCGTATAACAAAATTGAATAATTTTGCAAACGTACGATTTATTTATTGACCCTATAAACATTATCCATTTAATAGTAACATAATTTCTTTTCAAAATAAATTAATTTAATTATTTAGTAACTAAATTTCTCAAAATTACCTTCCCTGTAATCATCCATTTGCACCGCTTCTTTCACTAGTAAAATATATAATACAAATAAAAATTTGTCAAGAAACAATAATAGTCATCCAAATTAACTATTCAGGTTTTTGTTCAAAAAAATAAAAAATTTCCAGCTACCACAAACCTCAAAAAATCTGCATGTAACTGAGGCATGCCTCTATTACTTTGTCGGAGGCCTACAAAAGAAGCAGCAGAAGAAGAAAAAGGAGGACAGAACAAGAAAATGAGAGAATAAAGATGACATTTAGGGAGTATATCATGAGCCAATTTAATATACTTTCACAGAACCTTAATCAATGTATCAGAACATTGACTAAGGATCTGCCAAGTGCTTCCACTTCTTATGACAACTTTAAATGCATGTATCTTGTGCTAAAGGTTATGGAAAGCTTTGGACAACTGTTACACTCAAAGAGGCCACATGAAACGCTAGAAGGTCTATTCAAACTCACATACTATGAAGATTATGAGACCTTTTTGCCTGTGGATTTGCCAACCAACATACAAGCCAACAAAACTAACGCATTTCAGTTGCGTCAGACAAGATATTTCTTCCTTCTAATACTAAATATCTATCGGAACCCTATATTGTTGGACAAAAGATCAATCGAGGACTTTTGTTTGCAAAATGCGACCCTTTCAATCTCTACAGCTTCTAGTTCTTTTAGGCTACATAACATGGAGACAAAGAAACCACTAGCGGAGATGTTGATTGTTGATGAGGCTACACAATTGAAAGAATGCGAGACATTAATACCCCTTTAGCTCCCCTTTAGCTATCAGACATATAGCATGCTGTTCTTATTGGTGATGAATACCAGCTTCCTGCCATGGTGAAAAGCACGGTCGGCCTAGTTCTTTGCATTAGTCATTTCGATTTGTTACTCATTGTTGCTGCTGAAATCTGTCCTCCGACTCGGGTGCGATCGGGCTTCGAGATGGACTTCCTCCTGGGCGGACCTACAAAACAGTCCTCATGCGAGAGGCGTTGGGGGTGGCCCTCCGCGGAAGACCCTCCGATGCTCAAGTCAGTGGAGATCGGCAATCAACAAAAGTGAGGAGAAGGCTCTCGCTGAAGAGTCTCTCCAGGGGCTCTGAGCAGAGCAGTAATGGCAGAAAACAAAGGCAGAGGGAGAGAGGGTGCCAGTGAGCAAGTGCGCATACCTGAGGAGTCAGCAGATGACTCTATTTATAGAGGATCACCTGATTCCCTGAGGGCGTTGTGGGTCCAAAAGTTGTTAGGATCTGAATCCCGTCTGTTATGAGATCGATTGGATTCGTATCCGGTTAGTTAGAGGATCGACGGCTGGGAGAGCTTGTTGATGTCTCGAGATTTGGCGGGGGCATAGGCTCCAGGGCTCTAGGCCACTCTCAGATATGATTTCTGTTTGGAATCTCACTATTTCAAGGTCCCCCGTGCTGAATTCCGTAGAGGTATAGGTATCGCTCGGGCTTGGCCGAGTGATAGGAGAGACCGGCCAGAGAGGCCGGACGATGAGATGGCTTGGCTAGACGGGCCGAGAGATTATATGGCTCGGCAGGGGCCGAGAGATGATAAAGCTCGGCAGGGGCCGAGAGATGATAAAGCTCGGCAAGGGCCGAGAGATTATATGGCTCGGCTGTGGCCGAGAAATGATAAAGCTCGGTAGGGGCCGAGAGATGATAAAGCTCGGTAGGGGCCGAGAGATGTGATCCGTGCCTTGGGAATCCTTGGCTCGGAGAGGGGCTAAGGCGCTCCAACTTACCGAGGCTGATATGTCTTTGGCGGGCATGGCATAGTGAGTAGGATTCAGGGCTAGCCTTAGCCATGTGCACGATTATTGATGCACGTTGATTTTATCCCTCAACACATGCCCCTCACTCCCTAGTTCAAAGTATAGGTTTGGGCGTAGGGAGTATAACTCCAGGTGGCATGACTTGAACGAAGGGATCCGGAGTTGATAGCCTGCGCAATGATGCCCTATTTAACGCCGCGTGGCCGCCGTGCCTTTGTGGGTAAGGCTCCTGAAGGAAATTTTCATCATGCCGCCGGGGGAACAATAGTGTTTGAAGCGGGTGAGACAAGTCAAGCCCCCCTGAATGTCGCCAAGGAAGCTGTTGAGGCCGCCAAGGCCGTTCCCAACCCTGATTCTTAAGGGTCGTCCATATGTTTTTCATTTTTCAAAGTTGTAACCCGGTTGAGGTTTTTAATGAATGAGCCTTTGTCTCTATTTGGTTGTCTTTTTAGCTGGTTTTTTGTCTCATGCTTTCTCTTGACTATGAACACGTTATGACCTGCTCGTGCCCATCGACCGATTTAGATTGGATTTTAGTAAATGCCTCGGCTGAGGCTGAGGTATAGGGATTGCTCTGGTGAAGCCGAGAGATGTGATGACTCGGCTTAGCGCCGAGTAATGCAATCGCTCGTCTGAATTCGCGAGATGCGATAACTCGGCTAGAATCGAGAGATCTGGCAAGTCGACTGGAAAGGACCAGGAATTACAAATGCATCCTGGGATAACTCGGCTTATCCAAGGCGAAGACGTGGGCATGCCTTGAGCGTCGTGGATTATTAATGATCCTCCTTGGTTGGGGAGCAGAACTCTTTGTCTTCCGCGAATGCCCACTAAGGTGGTGGCATGCAGCATGTCCTGCAGTCGTAACGTTCATGTTAGTGGCCTCGGCAATCGGCATGCCCGCCGGGGGTACTTTAAAAAGGGCGGAGGAGTGTTATCATTGACCATCTCCTCAGCTGATCTTCCAAGGTTTTCAATACCGAAATGGCTTCCAGAAGTAGGGGACGATCAACTGGAAGGCCAGGTAGCAGCGCTGACGGCCGCGGGGGTTGCACTGGAGTCGCACCATGGTAACAGTTGATGGAGAGGTCCTAGCTTCGCTGTTCGTAGGCCGCGAACAGATTATGAAAGCGGCCGAGCAGTTTTTGACCATTTCTACAAGGGAGATCGAGCTTCTTCACGAAGCCAACAGTCGGCTGGAGAGGTAGGTGGCGTCCCTCCAGCAACAGTTGGGTGAGCAGGCTCCATGGCAAGGGGAGAGCTCAGCGGCGCCTGGAGGAAGTAGCAGGCCCCTGTGAGGACTGATGTGTCTTTTCATTTGTTCTCCCTTCTTGTGATGAATGAAGAAAGTTTTTGGAACTTCCTTGTTTATTGCTATTTATGAAATGTTTTCCTTTATCGTCCGAGTCTTACGCTGCATATCGCTCGGTTTTCGTCGAGGTTTTGACAAAAGACTTACTCCGATCTTAGCCGGGGCTTACATTTCCAGGACGTGCACTCCGACCTTATCCGATGCTTACGCATTCTAGGTATAGGTCGGGGGTTTATATTTATCAGATGTGCACTCCGACCTTGACCGGGGCTTATGCACTCTGGGTGTTGGCAGGGGCTTACAACGTGTCTCATTACCATTGAAGTAGTTACCTTAGACTGGGCTGAAGTACAAGATAACATAGAGGTAGTTTTGGCCTTGAGTTAAAGTGCAAGGCAATGTCTCTGTTTATGCTGAGGCATAACAGTCAACTAGGTCAGAGCGAAGAATATCGAGATGCCCTCACTGAGGAGTACTTGGCTTCTGCGCCTTTTTATTATTCTGTCAGCGCCTTGTTCCAAGGCGAATCGATCCTTATCTTTGCCGAAATGGATGATACGGCCCTGTAACCTACAAAAGGTTGCCTCGGTATTCCCTGGGATCATTTATCCCGTCGATCCTTTCCAAGGTGTGACATAAGCACTGTCTCGCAATTGGATGGCGTCACTTTTGCTGGGCGATTTTCTAGGCCTGCCCGTATCTCTAAGATCAATGGGCGATTTTCTGCATTTATGACCCCGGATCCAGGATCAGAGGAGATCTTATGGTGCACGTCATAGGCTAAGCGACGTGTTTGGCGCGCACCGAGGGGTGCTGTTTTCATCCTGAGAGGCCATGTGGTAGCGCGGATAGGGTATTTGAATCTCAGGGCTTTTTGCTTTAGCTGCTGCTCCTGGTTCATTTTGCCTATAAAAAGGGGAGGAAGGGGCCGTATCCGGCCATCCCCAAAATTTTCTTCTTTGTGAGCTGTGAAAATTTTCATGACGCCTGTGTCTCTGAGGCTAAGAGCGGAGGAACTGAGTTTTCCTTTTGCAAGTCGTCTTTCCCCGGATAGCTGGGGTGATGAAGGAGTCGCTGAGGAGCGGCTCGTCCTCAAGGAAGGAGCTTCGGAGATCACATGGAGAGCGCACAAGAGGTCCACAGAGATCACATAGAGAGCGCACATATGCGCTTCCTGTGTGTCCTTTATGGTTTGCTATGGGGGGCGCAGGGTGGGAAGTGCACAGGCACCATCATAGCACGCACGGACCTTTCATTCTCCCTCTAGCTGGATGTTTAGCCCCTCCATGTGGGAAATCTTCCACCACACGAAGAGGGAGTTGAGAGCAGTGTGGGGCTGATGGTCTCCTAGCTCTCTTAATTGGGCAGCGATCTACAGCCTAGCATCCCATCCAGGGGGAAGCTTCCTTAGCATCAGCATCCACGGGTCTGCATCTCTTTTTGGATCTCTTAATTCACCCAGAGGACCCGTGGAGTGCTGGATTGGCCTTAGCCGGTGGTTCGGGGCGAGCTGTCTGATTTGTCTGATTTCTTGGGTCAGACGCCGAAATGTCATTATTAATTGAAGCTGACTGAAGCAGTTCGGCCGAGCTATTTACTCATTTTTATTTCCTGTGCTTTGATGCACTTGTAACTCCTCGTAGGAGGTTGTAACTTTTCTTTTGATAAGGAAATAAAGAAAGTTTTCATTCCTTCTTTCTTTGGTACCTGCTTCTTTTGTACTGAGAGTTGTTTCTCCCATATTATGCTTTTTATATCGCAACATATTTCGGCAGCACTATTGCTGCTTTGATCTTGCTAAGGCCAATGTCCGGTCCTCAGCGGAGGGAGCGTATGTCCATGTTTGAGTCAAAGAGGGACTTGGGCGGTCCTATGGACTCACGAGGTAAGTATGATCTCGTTTACAGAGGCAGGTATTTCAGCAGGGAAAGACGGTTCATGACATGCCTTGCTGTTGAGTAATGGGTGGTCGTTTGCCTCCACTGAGGTATAATAGGACGCCTTAGCCGCGTCAGAGCGATGGAGAGATTACTCGACTAAGCCGAAGGTTTAGGATATCACTCGGTTGTTGCCAAGGTATGAAGTATATCACTCGATTATTGCCGAGGTATAATATTTTGTTTGGCTCTTGCAGCAAATGTAGATTCTGGTGTGGGCTGCCAAAGAGGATGAGGGTTATTCGAGCGACGCATGGGGGCATCTGAAGTTTATGACTTGGTCATCCTCGAGTGAGGCAAGCTAGTGTCGATCGCTGATGCGCTTTTCTGCGTCTTTTCAAGGATGCCCAATTCGAGGGAGTCTGGCAGGTTCTCAAGGACATTTATTTTAGAAGGGTTTGGCAAACTGAAGGGGGCCTGGTCACTAAAAAAAAGGGGAGTTCCCTGTGCACCTCGTCGATGCCCATCGATCCTCCTCGATGAAAGGGCGGTGAGAAATGGTGAGTTTCCACAGGTTGAGATTAATGACTCGAATTAATCGAGATACTTGCCAGGGGCGGTTTAAATATGGACGAGAGAGATGCCTGTGTCGGTCACTCTTTTTGGGGATCGTCTGGTCCGGCCGGGGCTTGTAAGCTATCCGAATCCGAACGATGTTTGGGAGATTGTTTGGTTCGGTCGGGTCTTGCAAGCAGCCCAAATCCGAACTATGTTTTGGAGATCATTTGGTTCGGCCGGGGCTTGTGAGCTGGCCGAATCCGAACTATGCTTTGGAGACCGTTTGGTTCGGCCAGGGCTTGTAAGATGCCCGAATCTGAACTAAGTTTTGGAGATCGTTTGGTTCGGCCGGGGCTTGTAAGCGGTCCGAATCCGAACTAAGTTTTGGAGATCATTTTGTTCGGCTAGGGCCTGTAAGCGGTCCAAATCTGAACTAAGGTTTGGAGATCGTTTGGTTTGGTCGGTGCTTGTAAGCTGCCTGAATCCGAACTAAGGTTTGGAGATCATTTGGTTCGGCCGGTGCTTGTAAGCTGCCCGAATCCGAACTATGCTTTGGAGACCGTTTGGTTCGGCCAGAGCTTGTAAGCGGCCCGAATCCAAACTATGCTTTGGAGTCTTTGGTTCGGCTGGGGCTTGTAAGCAGCCTGAATCCGAACTAAGGTTTGGAGATCGTTTGGTTCGACCGGGGCATGTAAGTGGCCCGAATCCGAACTAAGCTTTGAAGACCATTTGGTTCAGCCAGGGCTTGTAAGCGGCCCGAATTCGAACTAAGCTTTGGAGACCGTTTGGTTCAGCCGGGGCTTGTAAGCGGTCCGAATCTGAACTAAGTTTTGGAGATCGTTTGGTTCGGCCGGGGGTTGTAAGCTGCCCGAATCCGAACTAAGTTTTGGAGACCGTTTCGTTCGGCCGAGGCTTGTAAGCGGCCCGAATCCGAACTAAGCTTTGGAGATCGTTTGGTTCGGTCGGGGCTTGTAAGCTGCCCGAATCTGAAGTAAGCTTTGGAGACCGTTTGGTTCGGCCGGGGCTTGTAAGTGGCCCGAATCCGAACTAAGTTTTGGAGACCGTTTGGTTCGGCCGGGGCTTGTAAGCGGCCCGAATCCGAACTAAGTTTTGGAGATCGTTTGGCTCGGCCGAGGCTTGTAAGCTGCCCAAATCCGAACTAAGTTTTGGAAACCGTTTGGTTTGGCAGGGGCTTGTAAGCGGCCCGAATCCGAACTAAGCTTTGGAGACTATTTGGTTCGGCCGGGGCTTGTAAGCGGCCCGAATCCAAACTAAGGTTTGGAGACCATTTGGTTTGGCCAGGGCTTATAAGCGGCCTGAATCCGAACTAAGCTTTGGAGACCGTTTGGTTCGGCCGGGGCTTGTAAGCTGCCCGAATCCGAACGATGTTTTGGAGATCGTTTGGTTTGGCCGGGGCTTGTAAGCTGCCCGAATCCGAACTAAGTTTTGGAGACTGTTTGGTTCGGCCGGGGCTTGTAAGCTACCCAAATCCGAACGATGTTTGGGAGATTACATGGCTCCCCGTTGTGTCGGGAGCACTTGGCTATATCGAGTCTTTATTGAGTAGACCTCTGCCCAGCTGATGTGTGGAAGTTTAATTCAAAGCCTGGTGAGATAGCTCGGTAGTTCCGAGAATGGGTGCATAAGTGGCATCTGTTTTCCATTACAACTTTCCGAAAAATGACCGCAGTGGCCGTGCCGCAGATAATAAAAATAAGATGTCGAAGTCGTAAATGAGGTAAGTCTATAGAGAGTGTACTCTATTGATGATATATACGTAGGTTATCTGAACTCCATGTTTGGGGAATGGATCTTCCGCTCAGGTCCTGGAGCTTGTAGGTGCCGGGCCCGATGACTTCCGCTACTTGGTAGGGGCCTTCCCAATTTGGAGATAACTTTCCTTGCTCTAGGGGATTGGAGATGGATGCCTTCCGAGGACAAGATTGCCGGGCGAGAAGGATTTTCCTTGACTCTGGAGGCATGGTAGCGGGCTACTCTTTGCTGGTATGCGGCCATCTAATTTGAGCCTTTTCCCTGATCTCTTCCACCAAGTCGAGATTGGTGCGGAGCTGCTCGTCGTTATCTTCTTCTGAGTAACCTTCCACTCGCAGAGAGGGGAGGCCTATCTCACAAGGATGATGACTTCCGTGTCAAAGGCCATCCAGAACGGGGTCTCGCCGGTGGGGATTCTTTGGGTAGTGCGGTAGGCCCACAGAACATGGTGAAGTTTGTCCGTCCATCTGCCTCGGGCTCTGGTGAGCCGAGCTTTAATCCCTTGAAGTAGGGTCCGGTTTGTTACCTCGGCTTCTCTATTGGCTTGCGGATGCCCTACTGATGTGAGCGATGACTGATGCCATGATCCTCGTAGAACTTTCGGAACTTGGGATTATCAAATTGCTTGCCATTGTCGGTGATGATGGTATGTGGGAGGCCAAAGCGATAAATGATGGATTTCCACACGAAGTCCCTGGCCTGAGCTTCGGTTATCTGGGCCACTGCTTCGGCCTCGACCCACTTGGTGAAGTAGTCAATGGCGACAAACAAGAACTTCCTCTGTCCGGTGGCGAGGGAAAAAGGGCCAAGAATATCCATCCCCCACTTAGCAAAGGGCCAAGCGAAGGAAATAGGGACCAAACTGGTAGAGGGGAGCCTCTGAATGTTGGAGTGCCTATGGCATGGTCACATGCTTGGACAAGATCATCGGCATCCTTTTGCATGGTAGGCCAGTAATATCCCTGGCGCAGCACCTTGTGGCATAGAGATCGACTTCCTAGATGACGGCCACAAATTCCTTCATGCACCTCCCGAAGAGCATAATCAGCTTCAGACGGCGGAGGCATCTGAGCAGCGGCATGGAAAAGGACCGCTTATACAGCTTGTCGTCGATCAGCACATAGTGGGTAGCTTGCAACCTCAGCTTTCTTGCTTCCTTGCGGTCGGCTGGGAGCGACCCTTCTTTAAGATACCTAATATTGGGTCAAACCTAGGATGGCTCGACCTCAATCTGCATCACTCGGTCTGCCTCCGCGATGCTAGGCTTTTCCAAGATTTTCAAGTGAAACTTTGCTCGGAACTCATCGATTCCGTAGTCGTCAGTCGGATAATAGGTCGGCACGAGCATTTTTGGATCTGGGGATCTAGATAACTTTGAATTCAGAGAAGTGAGAGAGCAAATCCCACACTGCTGGAGATACCGAATCATGTTTGGCTCTCGGGCCTCAAACTCGCCCCGCATGTGACCAGCTACCAACTGAGAGTCGGTAAAGGCATTTAGCTTCTTCACTTTCAGATCACGGGCGATTCGGAGCTCGGAGCAGAGCTTCATATTCGGCTTCGTTGTTGGAGGCTGGGAAGGAGAATTGAACGCCATACTCAAAGGTCGCCCCTCGGGGCTGGTGAGGATCAAACCAGCACCAGAGCCATTGGCGTTGGAGGATCCATCGACGTGGAGGAGCCACAGGGTATCGGATCTTGGATGCTCGGAGGAGTCGGAGTGGAGCCATCTTCCGGGATGGTGCATTCAAGGAGGAAGTCAGCTAGAATCTGGGCTTTGATGGCCGGGCGAGGTTGATAATGGATATCATGCTCGCTCAATTCAACGGCCCATTTAGCCATTCTTCCTGATGTCTCGGGGCGATGGACCACCGCCTTGATGGGCTGGTCGGTGAGGACCGTCACAGAATGCGCCTGGAAATATGGTCGCAACCTCCGAACCGATGTTATCAGGGCCAACACTAGCTTCTCAATTCGGGTGTACCTTGTCTCGGCATCCCAGAGCAGTTTGCTGACATAGTAGATCGGCTTTTGGGTCTTCTTCTCTTCTCTGACCAAAAATGAGCCAACCACGCCTTCAGAGACTGCCAGGTACAGGAACAGCATTTCTCCTGGATTGGGGCTGCTGAGGAGAGGCGGTGAGCCAAGATACTTCTTGAGGTTTCTCAAATGATTTTTGGCACTTGGGAGTCCATTGAAAGTTCTTGGTAGATTGAAGAGCTTTGAAGAAAGGGAAGGCTCCTCTCGGCCGATCGAGCCACGAAGCGGTTGAGGGCCGCAATCCTCCCGGTCAGGCGCTGGACTTCTTTGATAGATGTTGGGGGTGCCATTTGCTGAAGGGCTTGAATCTTCTGCGGGTTGGCTTCGATGCCTCGCTGAGAAACCATGAAGCCCAGAAACTTCCCCGAGGTGACGCCGAAGGCGCACTTTGTTGGATTGAGCTTCATCCGATACTTCGGAGTGTCGCGAAGCTTTCAGAAAGATCCCCAATATGCTGGGATGCTTCCTTGCTTTTGACCAGCATGTCATCAATGTATACTCCATGTTCCGACCGATTGCTCCTTGAAGACTTTGTTCACCAGCCTTTGGTAGGTGGCGCCTGCATTTTTCAGACCAAAGGGCATGACTTGTACAATAGGTACCTCGGTCGGTTATAAAGGCGGTCTTTTCTTCATCCTCGGGTGCCATCCGAATTTGGTTATAGCCTGAATATGCATCCATGAAGGTCAGCATCTGATGGCC
The DNA here is from genome assembly GCA_900491605.1 of Calamus simplicifolius. Lineage (NCBI taxonomy): Eukaryota > Viridiplantae > Streptophyta > Magnoliopsida > Arecales > Arecaceae > Calamus > Calamus simplicifolius. The sequence continues at coordinate 828,528 of UESW01004454.1, forward strand.
GGAGGTGGCATCCACGAGCTGGTCGATCCGGGGGAGAGGGAAACTATCCTTCGGGCATGCTTTATTAAGGTCGGTGAAGTCGATGCAGATTTGCCATTTGCCGTTCGACTTCTTCACCATAACAACATTGGACAGCCAGCTTGGATAATTTACCTTCCGAATGAAGTTTGCCTTGATGAGCTTGTCCACCTCTTCTTCAATGCTCTCTGCCGGTCAGGGGCGAAGCTTTTTTTCTTTTGCTTCATGGGTCGGGACATCTCGTCCATATTAAGGGTGGACGAGGACGTCGGACTGATCCCAGGCATATCTGAGGCTGACCAAGCGAAGACATCAGCATTCCTTTGAAGAAAGTCGATCAGCTCCAGTCGGGGCTTCCCTTTCAGTAGCGACCGATCCTTATGGTTCGGTCAGGCCGAGCTTCGTCAGCGGTACCTCCTCCAGCTCTTCGGCTGGTTCTCCTCGTTGCTCGGTGAAATCCTCCCGAGCGTCCAGTCCATCAACCTCGGGCAATCTGGATTGCAGGCTGGTGACGAAACACTGCCGAGCTATGGCTTGGCTTCCTCGAACTACACCTACCCCTCGCTCGGTAGGGAACTTCATAACAAGATGTGGGATGGAGATAGCGGCTCTGAGGGACATTAGGCCGGGTCTTCCCAAGATAGCATTGTAGGGAGACCGAAGCTTGGTCACCAGGAAATCTGCATACACAGTGGCTACGCGGGGCCAGGTCCCGCACGGACCGTCAAGGTTACGACCCCCTCCGGGTAATGACATCGCCGGTGAACCCCATTAGGGTGGAGTCCATGGCTCGGAGATTCTCCATGAGAAGCTTCATCTTCACAAACACATCGAGGTACAAAACATTGACGGAGCTTCCACTATCAATGAGAATTCGGCTTACATCATAGTTGTTCAAATTAAGAGATACAACTAGCGCATCATCGTGCAGGAACTGTATCCCTGGAAGTCGTCATTGGAGAAAGAGAGCTCGTCAAGTCATGCTTTCTTCGGCGCCAACCTTCTTCATCGTCCTCCCGCCTGAAGGACTACCGACCGCCTCAATCACATTAATGTGGCCAGCGATCGAAGGATTTGGAGGGAGAGGAGGTTGCTGCTGGGGCTCAGGCCGGCGATCGACCCCGTTTCTTGGCTCGGGGGCTCCCTGAACCGATCCAGTCTACCCCACTGGATGAGCCTTTCAATCTCATTCTTTAGTTGCCAGCACTCTTCAGTGTCGTGGCCATGGTCGCGTGGTAGCGGCAATACTTGGCGGGATCTCTTCAGGCCGCATTCCCTCAGAGAGGAGGAGGTCGAGGGAGTTGGCGCTCGATTTCCATAAGGATCTCCGCTCTTGGGGCAGTAAGCAGAGTGAATCGATGAACCTCCTAGGCGGGCTCCGAGTGCGGTTCCTTGGCGGTGGTTGGGGAATCCTCTGGTGGTGAGGTGGACTTGGCCGGCGGCAGGTCGGTGCTTATATGAGCCTTGGGCTCCTTCTTCTTGTCAGCTCGGCTCGGGTGGCTCTCCGTGACTCCTTGACTCTGGCATACTTGTCTGCCAGAGCCATCATGTCAGAGAGGTTGGAGGGTAGCTGACCTCCAGCGCCAGGTAAAAGTCGCTCTCCTTCAATACTCCACCTGCTAGGGCGGACATGGCCACCTCATGATTAAGGTGGTCCACCTCCAGCATGGCCGTGTTGAAATGGCCGAGATACTTCTTCAGGGACTCCCCCTCTCTCTGCTTAACCTTCAGAGAGGGAGTCGGACCTCCATCGGTGATGGCGGCTGCTAACGAACTGGCTGATGAAAAGGTGGCTCAGCTCGTCAAAAAAATCAACAGAACCTGGTTTCAAAGCGTTGAACTAGGTTCGGGCAGATCCCCTGAGGGTGGAAGGGAAGGCACGACAGAGGATCACATCTGATGCTCCATGGAACATCATGATCGATTGGAATATGCTGAGATGATCATCGGGTCAGAGGAGCCATGATAAGGCTCGATGGCAGGCAGCTTGACGTGGAGGGAATCACTTCCTCCATGATCTTCTTAGAGAAGGGGATGCCCTGCTTCGCCTTATTCTAAAGCAGATGGGCCTGCTTGGCGGCATCAAGCTCTTGATGCATTTCTTGGAGTTGGGGGTGGATCTCCTCGTCAGGAAGAGCAGAAGTGGCAGGACGAGGAGAGTACTGAGACGGTGTTGAATCATAGCGAGAGTACACCGTGGAGAGAGATCGGGCCCGCCGAGATCTAGGAAGATCTTTGATGTGGGATCATTGGGGAGCTAGCTTAGCTTCTCTGGGACGGTGAGGGGGGTCCGCAACCCCATGGACTGGAAGAAGAGATCGCTGGATAAGCAGGGGCTACATTCTCCTCAGGAGGGTGAGGAGCAGGAGCAGCCAGACGGGGGCTTCGAAGCGCCCCTGAATCAGGTGGGCTAGAGCCTGGACTTGCTGGACCAGTAAGGCAAACTGGTCCTGAGTCACCAGGGCTGCCGGTGGTGATGGGGTCTCAACTAGCGGTGGCGGCGGCGCGACATTGCTCACCGGATCAGGTCTTTGGGAGGCGACCTGATCCCAGGCTTCAGAGGTAGCCTTTCTTTGGTTGGCCATGGGAGGAGTTCTCTTTCATATCGAGATCCTGATCTCCTGGGTCATAAGTTTTGAGGGACTTGAGGGCCCTTCCTCTAGCGCCAATTTGTTGCTGCTGAAATCTGTCCTCCGACTCGGGTGCTATCGGGCTTCGAGATGGGCTTCCTCCTGGGCGGACCTGCAAAACAGTCCTCACGCGAGAGGCATTGGGGGTAGCCCTCCGCGGAAGACCCTCCGATGCTCAAGTCAGTGGAGATCGGCAATCAACAAAAGTGAGGAGAAGGCTCTCGCTGAAGAGTCTCTCCAGGGGCTCTGAGCAAAGCAGTAATGGCAAAAAACAAAGGCAGAGGGAGAGAGGGTACCAGTGAGCAAGTGCACATACCTGAGGAACCGGCAGACGACTCTATTTATAGAGGATCACCTGATTCCCTAAGGGCATTGTGGGCCCAAAAGTTGTTAGGATCTGAATCCCGTCTGTTATGAGATCGGTAGGATTCGCATCTGGTTAGTTAGAGGATCGACGGCTGGGAGAGCTTGTTGATGTCTCAAGATTTTATAGGGGCACAGGCTCCAGGGCTCTAGGCCACTCTCAGATATGATTTTTGTTTGGAATCTCACTATTTCAAGGTCCCCCGTGCTGAATTCCACAGAGGTATAGGTATCGCTCGGACTTGGCCGAGTGATAGGAGAGACCAGCCAGAGAGGCCGGACGATGAGATGGCTTGGCTAGAGGGGTCGAGAGATGAGTAGCTCGGTTGGGGCCGAGGGACGAAAGCTCGGCTGGGGCCGAGAGACGAGACGGCTCGGCTGGAGCCGAGAGGCGAATTAGCTCGGCAGGGGCCGAGGGACGATATGGCTCGGCTGGGGCCGAGAGATGATAAAGCTCGGCAGGGGCCGAGAGATGATAAAGCTCAGCAGGGGCCGAGAGATTATATGGCTCGGCTGGGGCCGAGAGATGATAAGGCTCGGCTGGGGCCGAGAGATGATAAAGCTCGACAGGGGTCGAGAGATTATATGGCTCGACTGGGGCCGTGAGATGATAAAGCTTGGCAGGGGCCGAGAGATTATATGGCTCGGCTGGAGTAGAGAGATGTGATCCGTGCCTTGGGAATCCTTGGCTCGGAGAGGGGCTAAGGCGCTCCGACTTACCGAAGCTGATCTATCTTTGGCGGGCATGGCATAGCGAGTAGGATTCAGGGCTAGCCTTAGCCATGTGCACGATTATTGATGCACGATGATTTTACCCCTCAACACTCATCAAATACTATTCTTTACATTGACATTATAGAATATGTACACTACAATGATTTTGAGAAAGGATGATGCTAAAATAGGTCTTTTTCGACGCTAATAAGTGTCAGAAAAAAAAAATTCTAATGCTTTACAATGCATCGGCAAAATAGGAGTGGAGACAATTCTTTTCGTTGCTTTTTAAAGCATAAAAAATTTGCCAATGCTTGTTAAGGTTGGCAAATACAAAAGCTCCCAATGCTTTAAAGCGTCGAGATGTTTGGTAAAAAGAGAAACTTGCCTATGCTTGAAAAAAATCGAAATTTTTCGATGCTTTAAAGTGTTGGCAAAAAGAAACTCCCGTTTGTTTAACCTGCAACAACAGCCACAAAGACTTACAATGAAGAGTAAAAAAATATAGAAATTAAGATCCACGGGGTTTCCATACAATATAAGTAAGAAATTGATGAGGATCCATCCGATCCATCCAAGATCAGATCGTAGTTCTTGAGCTCTACATTCAAATATAATTTACTGCGTCAAAGTTTTAAGGTCCAATTGGTCGACCATTCCATCAGACATGACAGCGCCAAATTGTTACTGTGACCACGTCTTCCTCCACTGGCTAAACCAACGCGTAAAGTACAGCACCAGCCTAATATGAAGAAAAATCAACTTATATCATCCTCGCTAAATCCATCAATAGAGACAAGATTTCACCTGTAGAAAAACCAACCTATATCATCCTCACCAAATCCATCAACGGAGACAGATTTCACCTCTTTTTGAACGAAAAATTTCATGCCCATTGGATCACAAAAGAGCCCAAAATCCATAGTTGGATGGAAAACAGTAACAAGCTACGATCAATAAGAAATCCAAATTGAAACCATCTCTCTTCAACCAAAGTTCCCATCTCATCGATATCACAAAACAAATACAAAATCCCATCACAGGAAAGAAAGCAAAGAAGAAGAAAGAAGAGAATTTCACACCTTTCCCAGCTTGAACGCTAGGGTAGAGCTTGCGACACCTGCATCGACAATGATCACGTCGGTTCCACCGTTCCCGAAGGCCTGCAGCCTGGATTCCTCGGAATCCTTCGACATAGTTCCAGCATTACTCCCCCTTTTGTTCTTCTCCTTTGCGCTTCTCAATCAGAGGAGAAGAAGAAACCTTAGAAGCGAGGCGATCACCCCGTCGAAGAGATGCTCGGCCAGCATCATCTTCTGATGTGGCTGATGGAGCCACATGGATAATCACAGCAAAATTGACCAAGTGGCATGGGCACATCTGCCCTGACTCCCTCAAGTCGGCTGAAGCGGTCCCGACTTCTTCAAGTCAGCCCCACGTTTGCCCCGGCTCCTCCGCATCGGCCCCAACCTCTTCGAATAAGCCAAGGTGGTCCCGACTTCTCCACGTCAGCCCTGTGTCTGCCCCGGCTCCTCTGTGTCGGCCCCGTGCGGCCCCGACCTCTTCGAATAAGCCGAGGCGGTCCGACTTCTCCAAGTTGGTCCCGCGTATGCCCCGGTTCCTCCACGTCGGCCTCGTGCGGCCCCGGCAGCCCTCTGCGGCCCCGGCAGCCCTCTGCGGCCCCGGCCTCTCTGAATAAGCTGAGGCGGCCCCGACCTCTTCAAGTCGATCGAGGCAGCCCCGACCTCTTCGAGTTGGCCGAGGTGGCCCCGACTTCCCCAAGTCGGCCCCATCTGCCAGGCCCACCAACCTTCTGACCTACACAATCTGACACAGCCAGGCCCACCAACCTTCTGACCTACACAATCTGACACAGCCAGGCCCACCTACCATTTGGCCACGCCGTCGATGGGACTAGACCCACCTACCAACTGGCCCCATCGACTGATGGGACCTGGCCCACCAACCACCAGCTTCCCTCTCTGATGGGACAAAGCCTACTGACTAGCCCAAATTCATATAACTTCCACGTGTCCTGCAGACATTCCTTTCTCACAGAACTTCACGTGGCTAATCCCCATACGAATGTCAAGAGCCTATAAAAGGGTAAGTCAACTCGAAGCCTAGGTATGCAAACACAAGTGCTCACCTACTCTACAACTCTAGAAAAACTCCAACTCTCAGAGCTCTTTCTGCCTTTAAGGAGCTCTCTCGAGCTCCCCTTCGGCTGTGACCTCGGTTGCTAACTCTGTTAGGCCAAAGCGAGACTCGAGGTCGAGGCCAAAGACATGTTGAGGCCGAGGCGGGGCTCGAGGCCGAGGCTAAGCTCAAGGCCAAGTTGAAGCTGAAATAAAGTTCGAGGCCGAAGCCGAGGCTGAGACTAGCTGCCAAATTATTACTTGGCTTCGAGAACCATGTAGACCGCTATTCTACCGTATAGGAGTGTGATCAGCCACATTAGATACCCCCCCGCCCCTGAGATGGATGGGATTACAATCACCAGCAAAAGGGGCATTATATCACCTGATGGCTAATCTTTATGTGCTAGTGGCTACTAAGAGGACACGTGTCCCCAAAGGTCCTACTTCTTTGATCAAGGCATCGGGTGCTGCAATGCCATCGCTTCATCCGTTCTGACCGTTTAGATCGGGGGGATTCTCCTCGAGTACGGAACTGCGAAAAGGTAGGCACCATCATTGCGGTGAGGTCACCGCTGTCCCATCATTGGTGGTGCCCCTCGCGTTCTGCGCATCGGGTGGTTGCCGAGATGCTCTCCAGTGGCGAGTGGGCACGTGGCCAAATTGGAGGTAGGCGGGATGATTTGAAACGATGAGGCTATAAAAGGGGGGTTCATCCCTGACCTCGGTCTTTCGCTTCTACTGCATATGCCCTTTCTTTTCCACCCGATCCTCATTCGAGCCTGTTCATCTTCTTTTGCTTCCCGATCTCTTCATCCTCGTTTCTTAGTTCCCAGATCTTCCAGGTCAGTTCCATCTCTGTTTCCATGGCTTCTTCATCCCTTTCCTGTTCTATTTCCGATTCTAGGGTTTATTCCCCTGATCCTTCGCCACCTTCTCCATCCCCAGCGCCCAGCTGGTCCACCTCCTTCACAGATAGGGTCCCCATAGAGTAGCGGTGAGCCATCGAGAGGTCTCCCGTCGGGAGTCGCCCGGCCGCCGGACGGGCCCCCATTCGGCGCCCTCCGGCCATCGCCAGCTCATCCTCCACCGTGAGGGAGTCCCTTGAGGGGACTGCCTCGAGCATGACCGTCTAAGAGATTATAAATCTTAGGGCCAAGTATAGCCTCCCCACCAACCTCTGCCTATACCGATCTCTTCCCGAAGATAGGGTAACTTCTTCCTATCCCGGTAGAGTTGCTTTGTATTAAACTTATTTCTAGGCCGGCCTTCGTCTTCCCATTCATCCTTTCATACTTAACCTCCTAGATAGATATTCCTTAGCTCTGACACAGTTGGTTCTGAATTCCATTTGGACCATCATTGGTTTCTTAGTGCTGTGCCACATCCATGGGATAGAGGCTAGGATCTCTCTTTTCCGATGCTTTTATACCCTTAGGAAACAATCAGGTTGGTGGTCCTTTGCCCCTAGACCCATAAGAACCCTCAAGCTATATCTTCCAACGTCCATCAAGGGGTGAAAAGATAGGTTTTTCTTTGCTCAAGTTGAGGGGGTGAGGACAGTGTGGGGGACTCCAAACACTGAGCCAAACAAGGATCCAACCATACTCCCAAGGGACCAAGAGGCGTTCGGTCAGTTGATAATTGCCGACGTCCCTCGATGCAACCAACTGCTGGCCGAGGAGAACCTTTGGCTAGCAGGTCTTATTCTGAGTAGTGGTGAGCAGCCATGACTTCTTTTCTTTTCGCCCACATCATCATCCTCTTATTTCTTTTCCCCTCCTCTATTCTCTCTTTTTTTTTTACCAAGTCCTTTGACTTGTGTAGATATGCTGCCATCAGTCCAAGCAGTGAGAAGGGCTACAGCCAAGGAGAGAAGAGCCCAGGCGGATGGGGCCCCCGCCGAGAAGAGGGCCATAGTTAAGATCAACAAGAAAGCCGAGGCCGGAGGGGCCTCAGAAATAAATGAAGAGGTTGAAGAAAGGAGGCGGCCTCAATCACCTTCACCTGCGCCATCTCGATCCCCCATCGATCTCACTAACACACCCTCGGAGGAACCAAGGGCCAGAATTCCACCATCACCACCGGCCACTCCCGAGGTGGAGCGAACCGCACCGGCCGCAGGGCCGACTCCAGAGGCCACTCCACCAACCGAAGAGGCGACAATCGAAGAACCTTCGTAGGCGATAGCGCCAATGGAAGGCGCACTGCTGGTCTCTGACCCGATGCCAGTGGCTCCGACACCCGCTAGGGTCGAGGAGGAAGACAAAGCCGATGCGCCTTCCTTTCGATCAATCCTCGAGCACCACGGTCGTTGGGCTGAGTGGACAATGGCTCAGGTCTGTGTACCTGAGCTTCAGAGGGTCCTCCAGAACTAAGGGACCTCTGTCTTCTTCCACGAAGCCTCCGTGGCTCACCTCTGGGTAAGTGTTTCTCCCCTTTATCAATTTAAGTCTTTATTAAGAATTTTCCTTCACCTTACCCGAAGGTTGCTTGTGCAGGCGATGAATTCCTTGACCGTCATCTAAGGCATCCTATCTCAGGCTGAGGCCACCCTTGGCCATTTGAAAGAAGAGGTTAGCCGAGCTCAGGCCAGAGTAGAAAAGGCCCAAGCAGGCTTTGGAGATAGCCCGAGCTGAGGGTTTGGTCCAGGTAGAGAGGGTAGAGGTCGAGGTTGAGGCCGCCCGATTTGAAGGTTTGGCTCGGGCAAGAAGGGCAGAAGAGGCATGTGAGGAAGCTCAGCACCAGACAGCCCATGAGCTAAATAATGCTCGGGTGGCAGAGGAGAAGCAAAGGATGGCGATGTCACAAGTGTTCCTATTGGAGAATCGACTCCACTTCGCCATCATTGAAATAAAAGTGAAAGAGGAGTGGACAGAAAATGCCGAAGAGATCGCCGTTGATCCAACGTCAAAATAATTGACCTGAAGGCGGCTGTGATGACTGTCGAAGAAAAAATTGCTGCGGCAGAGAAGAAGGCCGCCGAGGCCATAGAAAGCTTTAGGTAGTCCACCAGTTATGAAGAGGAGTTGGCCGGGGCCACTGCCTTTGCATACAATGTGGGCTTCCAAGATTGCAAAGCCAAAGTAAGAAGAATCTATGGCCTCAAGGGAATCGATGACTTGGAACCAGACAAAGAACATTCCCCCAACGATGATCCAGCGTCGATCGAGCCCTGAGCATCTTTATTTTTCTTTATAATGAGGCCCGACTAGAGTCAGCAATTTTGTAAGACTTACAATTAATGAATACAATTTTGAAATATTTGGAATTCATTGTGTGGGTGATTTTCTTTCATAGTAGCCAAGATGCTCATTCTAAAATGGGGGCCGGGGCCGAGAGTAGATCAGAGCTAGGAACTGAAATCATAATTGTTAAGTGAGGCAAAAGCTAAAATAGGAACCCGGGCCGTAGTTGAGTCGATACTTGACGTAGTTGTCAAGGCCGAAGTCAAGACATTGGAGAAGTCGAGACCGAAATTGACTTAAGGCTGAAGTTGAGACCGAAACGAAAGTCTGAATAAATGCTGATCCAACCTCATACTTGTGTATCAATGCAAAGCTGGGCTAGAGTGCCGATGCTGAGTCGAGCTTAAGTGTCGACGCAGAGTCAGGCTTCTGTGCCGACGTCGAGTTGGGCGAGTGCCGATGCTGAGTCGAGCTTGAGTGCCGACGTAGAATCGAACTTGAGTGCCGACGTAGAATTGGACTTGAGTGCCGACGTTGAGTCGGGCTTGAGTGCCAACGTGGAGTTGGGCTTGAGTGCCGACGTGGAGTCGGGCTTGAGTGCCGACGTTGAGTCGGGCTTGAGTGCTAATGCTGAATCGGGCTTGAGTGCCGACGTGGAGTCGGGCTTGAGTGCCGACGCTGAATCGAGCTTGAGCTGAAGCAAGATTGCTCGAAGACACTTGTTAGTGAAAGTATATATTACTTTAGTAAACATGCTCAAACTTATGATATCTGTATACTTTACTGATAATACCGACGGAGATTATCCGTGTTCAGGTGCGAGGGAGAGCTAGCTGGGTGTTTCTCTTAGCTAGCTAGCATACCCTGTTAGTTAATTGCTTTGCCTTAGAGCTAACTACTTTTCATTGTTAAGCTAACTATTTTTCACAGGTTCCACCAAGCCGAGCGGTTGCAATTCCTAGTTAGCTGGAGAGCAACTACTACTTCCCAAGCCGTGTGGATTCATTCTCTAATTAGCTGGAGAGCTAACTGCTCTTCTCTTGGGCGAGTGAATGCTTTTCTTAGCTAGCTAAGAAGCTAGCTGCCTTGGACGGACGGTTTCTTCTTGCCATGATGTTTTTGAGCTTAGTTAGCTAAAGAGCTAACTCTTCTTCTTCTGATGGCCGTTTCCTTCTCCAAAGCCAAGAGCCTTCTCTTTCTAGTTAGCTGGAGAGCTAACTATCTTGTTGTGGCTTTTATCTTCATGAACACTGGATGCTTGCTTGTTTAGCTGGATAGCTAACTACTTCTTGCTTAGTTAGCTAAAGAGATAACTACCTTTTAGATTGGTTAGCTAGAGAGCTAACTAATGCTTTTTGATATGATCTCCTGGCCATTTGACTTTTTGGTGAGCTAGCTAAGGAGTTAGCTACTCTTCCATAGGATAAGCTTCATGCCGTGAGCCTTTTGTGGTTAGTTAGCTGGAGAGCTAACTACCTTACCTTTTGTGGCTAAACATTATTCCTCTTACCGTGAGATTTCAAAATTAGCTAGCTTGTTAGCTAGCTTGTGGCTTTTCTTTCTTTCTTGGCCGAGCGACTTCAAGCCCCTCAGCTACTTGGTATTAACTCCAGTCAGCTACCTCTCGGATATTTGGGCATGCTTTCTCACACTCTCTCTTCTTTTATTGATTTCTATTTTCAGCTATGCTAACTTTTGATCTCTTGGATTATGGCAGAGATTTTCCTTTCTCAAATGGATTCAGTGCATTCAATGCTTAAGGGAAATAATCTCAACAGTTATCTTTTCTTTTCGTTTTACTTTCCATTCATTTCAAATGTATCTAACGGATATTTTTGTTGTTAGATTGCTTTAAATAGCTGGGATTAGAAGAAAAAAAATGATGAATCTGAAAGAGAAAAACAAGAGAAAGAAATCCAAGAAAAAAAAAGCCTTTATTGCCTATTTTTTGGAGTGTTAAAAAGCAAGTTGCTGTGCATTGAAGTTGACAGATCTTAAAGATCAATCATTGCTCAAGATCATCCAGATCCACTAAAGCCTTCAAGCATTCAAAGTTTCAGCTACTTCAGAGCTTCTTCATTTATTGCTGAAGATTTGCTGCAAAATTTGTAAAGTATATCTTGAATATTTGCTCATTTAGGAGCTACTTATTCTTATTTATTCTGAACATCTGTAAAAGGGTTAGAGTTAACCCTTGGTTCTTGTTGGCTTCCTTGTGTGGTGAAACAAGAGGACTAGCCGGATAAGGCTAGGTGCTTGCTTCCTTGTGTCGTGAAACAAGAGGACTAGCAGGGTAAGGCTAGGGGTTTGGCTGCCTTGTGCCGTATAAACAAGACGGCTAGCCAGGAAAGGCTAGAGGTTATAATCGTTGTGATACGATTGGAGTGAAATTCCTAAATGTTTTTGGGGAGTGGACGTAGGTGTTGGGTTTGGCACCGAACCACTATAAACTCTCTTGTGTTTGTGGTTGCTTGATTTTCTGTGTTATTATTCTGTGCACTTCACTACACCGCTGCCAATTAAACTTTAATTAGTGTTAAAGTACATACCTGTGCAAGTAATTGATTTTTAATTATCCAATTTATCCCCCTCTTGGGTTGCTACATCTGGGCAACAGGTCTTTTTGGTATTAGAATACTTGGTCTCTACGTCGTGAAGCACTTTGCTCATATAGTAGACTGGCCTCTGCGTTTGGTCGGCGTCAGTACGAATGAGCATTGAACTCACTGCTTCAGAGGATGCCGCGAGGTAAAGGAAGAGTTCTTCTCCTCCTCTTGGTTTGGACAACAATGGTGGGATGAACAAAAATTCCTTCAACTCCATGAAGGCCTTTGGCACTCCTCCGTCTACTCGAAGCCATTGATTTTGCATAACACCTTGAAGAAAGGTAGACACCTCTCCGCCGACTTGGACAAGAAATGACTCAAGGCTGCCACCCTTTCAGTCAGGCGCTGCACCTTCTTCTTGCTGGCCGGGGGCCTCATGTGCAGTATAGCCCGGATCTTATTGGGGTTCGCCTTGATCCCTTGCTACGTCACCATGAAGCTCAAGAACTTGCCTGCTGTAACTTCGAAGGTGCACTTGTGGGGGTTCAGCCTCATCTGGTACCGGCAGAGATTGACGAAGGTCTCTGCAAGATCAACAACATGATCAGTGGTACGGACACTCTTGGTCAGCATGTCATCCACGTACACTTCCATGTTGCGCCCAATCTGGTTTTCAAAGAATTTATTCATCAGCCTCTGATAGGTGGCTCCTGCATTTTTCAATCCGAATGACATCACCTTGTAGCAGCATATCCCCTTCTCGGTTGTATCCCATCTGTCGGATCTATTTTGATCAGGTTGTATCCCGAGAGGGCGTCCATGAAGCTGAGGGTCTCGTGACCGACATGGCATCCACTAGCTGGTCAATCGGAGGCAACAGGAAGCTATTCTTGGGGCATGCCTTGTTGAGATCAGTGAAGTTCATGCACATCCTCCACCTCCCACTAGCTTTGCAGACCATCACGACATTGGCTAGCCAGTCGAGGTAGTGGACCTCTCGGATGTGGCCAGCAGCCACCAGCTTGCAAACCTCCTCGTCAATGGCCTTCTGCCGATCGGGGGCAAAGCTCCTCTTCTTCTGCAGGAAGGGCTGGCACCCTAGTTTGATATGGAGTTGATGGGTAATTACCTCTTCAAGGATACCCGGCATGTCGGACGATGACCATGCAAAGATGTCAGAGTTGGCCCACAGGAAAGTAAGAAGCCGATCATGCACCTCCTCCGAAAGTAGAGCTCCAATCTGGGTGGTCCTCGTCGGGTCCTCCCCTAGTGGGAAAGTCAGCAAGTGCTCGGCCGGCTCCCCTCTTCTCTCTAAGTCTTTGGGGTCGAGTAGTTCTGGCACTGGTGCAGATACCACCCCCTGCGGGTTGGGGGCCATATGATAGCAAAGTGGTAGTGGGTTCTGCTCTCTTCTCATCTCCCTAACTCCTTTGCGGGTGGAAAAAACCTTACGAGCAATCTTTTAGTGGAGATGACAGCATTCAGAAGGTTCAAACTGGGTCTCCCAAGGATGGTGTTGTAGGCCAATGGGACCCGGACTACCAAAGGGTTCATGAAAACCATGCTCTGACATGGTAAAGTTCCAGCTGTGATAGGGAGAGTGACCTCCCCTTCGACCCTTACAGAATCTCCCATAAAACCAATTAAGGGTGTAGTGATAGGTCGAAGGGGATCATGTGACAAGTTCATCTGAACAAATGTATCATAACTCAAAACATCCATAGAACTCCCACTATTAACTAAAATTCATTTTACAGGGTGCTTTGCGATCGTCACAGACATGACGACACTGTCATCATGCTTGTTAACTACTCCTTCTAGGTTCCTTTTAGAGAAAAGAATTACAGAATCTACCCCCTCCTCACGCTACCTTTTAGAAGTGCTACCTGCCCCCCAGGAGATCATAGCCACCGTCTTCTCCGTCGGGGCGTTGTCCACGCCGATCTGGGCTGCAGAAGGTGCCGACAGGCCTGAAGCGTAGGATTATCCCTTCGAATAAACTTTCCAAGATGGCCCTGTTGAACGAGTTCTTCGATAGCCTTCTTCAGCAAGCGGCAGTCTTCTGTGTCATGGCCATAGTCCCGATGATAGTGACAGTAGAGTTCTTTGCTATGGGGGACCCCTGGCCTCATGGGAGGTGGACGTCGAAGATAGGGCTTGCCTTCAATCTCCAACAGGATGTGGGATATTAGGGCGAGGAGTGGGGTGAAGTGCTCCTTTGGTGCCAGGGCTCGGGGTCGGTTGATAGGACGGCGAGGAGAATCCAGCTTCCTGGGTCGCGTCCCAACGGGCTCTGGATGCGCCAACTTCTTACTGGACCCCTTGTCCACCTCCCTCCTAGAATGATCCGCTTCGTCAGCTCGAATGTACTTCTGAGCTCGGCTCAGCAACTCGGTGTAGGAGCTGGGAGGCTTCTTGTCCAGGGAATATGCGAATCGGGAGGGACGAAGTCCCCGCTTTAGGGCCAGAGTAGCCACAGAGTCCTCAAGATTGTAGACCTCAAGCACAACCTCCTTGAACCGAGCCACAAAGTCCTTCAATATCTCGCCGCTCCTCTGCTAGACGGCAAATAGGCTATCAGCCATCCGGGGAATCTTTTGGCACGCATCAAAATGGGCCAAGAAAGATCGTTCCAGCTGCCTGAAAGAGTTGATACTGTGTGGTGGCAAACGGGAATACCACGCATGTGCGGCCTTCCGAAGTGTAGCTAGGAAAGCAACACAAAGGAGAGAATCTGTTGCCCCCTAGACCTGCATGAGGACCTTGTAGCTTTTCAGGTGATACAGGGGGTCTGTGGTGCTGTCGTATGGATCCAGCTGGGGTAGAAGAAACCGGGGTGGAACCGGCTCAATCATAATATGATGAGATAGTGGGGGCGGTGGTCGTAGTCCTCCTCGTGGAGGTTAGTAATTCTATGGCTGAGCTCCTCCAGCTGCTGATGGTACTCATCTAATCGTCGATCGGCCCGGCGAGCAATCCGTCTGTCGGAATCTCCCTTAGAAGATTCAGAGAATGAATGGGGAGAAGGTTGCCGGTGTAGGAAATACCCCTGCTCAGGTTCTTTCCCACTACACCGCTTGGGAAGGCGGTCAAAGCGATGGGAAAGAGATCGTTGCCGCTTGAAGGTCTCCCGGCAACGACATTTCGGGGATGCACGGTGGAGGGCCTCCGGAGAGGTCCTGCCACGATGAGACTGGCCAGTTTCATGACCCTTCGCGTGGGACGGAGGGGGCTGAGGTGGCAGTGGGGTAGTGGTTGAGCAATGTTCTTGCAGTACTTGAACCACCGCCATTAGATCCTGAACCTATTGGGTCAGGGCATCGAGCCGATCAGCTTGGCTAAACTGCAGTTGTATGGGGGGTGGAACAGGAAAGTCGGTTTCAAGTGGCTCAGCTCACGGCGGGTGCCCCCCAACCTGACTGGTGGAGGCATCCTGCGCACGTGTGATCACCATCTTCTTCTTTGCAGAGGTTGAAGGATTATAGGTACATCGAACAAATGTGCTGTAGTCGACGCGTCCCCCGCCCATTCCTAGCGTGCCAATCTGTTGCTGCCAAATTGCTTTTGAAGAGCATCGAGCGAGAAAGAAGCTTTATGGGTCTTTCGGAAGATGACAAGACTGCCTCCTTTAGCCGAAAACCTGCAACAAAAGTCCCGGCCGGTGGTTCCGGCGGGAACCCTCCGATGCTCAAGTTAGCGGTTTGGAGAACAGCAATAGAGATGAGATAGTAGAAGTCAATCCCCCTTCCTCGTTGTGAGTTAGGGTCTTTATATACCTATTCGGAGGTCCCTCTTACCCTTTGTGGATAACCATCGAATCACGCCTTCAGTCAAGATCGGCTTTGTAAGCGGTAGGTGGGCGCATAGCCACTAAATGCACACCATAAATATCGGCAACTGTCCACAGTATATCGGTAACCTCCCGTAATCTTAACAAAGAGCGGGTTAGCGGGCCACGTGGTAGTCTTTGGCGTTTTAGATCGATAGGCATAATATTCGAGGTTGGTTCCACGGTCGAAATTATAGGCCGAGAGTAGGCCAAAGCGAGACTCAAGGTCGAGGCCAAAGACATGCCGAGGTCGAGGTAAGGCTCGAGGCCGAGGCTAGGCTCAAGGCTAAAGCTGAAGCTGAAATGAAGTCCGAGGCCAAGGTGAAGTCCAAGGCCGAAGCCGAGGTCGAGACTAGCTGCCAAATTATTACTTGGCTTCGAGAACCGTGCAGACCGCTATTCCATTGCCTGGGAGCGTGATCAGCCACATCAGTTCCTATTTCTGTCTTAGTTCCTTCTAAGGTTTGGATCGAATGTCAACGTGCTTTGTGAGTTAGGTTTATGCTTCTTGATCTATATAACATATTTTAATGGAATTCATTGATTTATTGCTTGTTTTTTAAGGTTTGGATCGGATGCCAGAGTGTTTTGTGAGTTTGGGTTATGCTTCTTCATCTATATAACGTATTTTAATGGAATTCATTTATTTTTGATTGATGCTTGAAATTTTTAGCGGATGTTAGCAGATAATCTATTTAGATTATCAATTATTTTAAAAAATCTATCAGATAACTATATTTTTGTTATGTATTTTAAATAACAATTTATCTTGAAAAATTAATTTCATAAATTATATCACCCACCCACCGGCTTTTTGAAACCCGCTTCAGCCGTTGTCCTCTTTCTCTCTCCCTTTTTCGGGCTTATTGAAGTCCACGGTGATGGTATAGGCAGAAGAGTCGAGCTGAGCTTTCATATGGACAGAGGAGCCGAGCTGAGCCCGTTATCCGTATGATAGTGAAATTTCTTTCAATCAATCAGATTTCTCTCTTCCCGTGTTGCGGTCGCCATTCTCTACAATTTCTTCTTCTGTCCATCTTTTAAAACGCCGGCCAAGCAAGTGATCTTGTCATATTAAAAGGCTCCATCTATGCCGACCATATTCTCTACAATTTCTTCTCCTGTCCACCCTTTAAAACTCTGGTCAAGCACTCCATATCCATTTATGCCATCGGCATTCATGCGAGCGCCTCACCCTCCTAGATATAAGACAAACGTTTCATTGTCATTCAAACTAAAGAGATTCTCCATCCAACGCATCCATGGAATGCGGCATGTTCATGTTTTTTAGTTTTCTCCAATATCTCTATCCATAATGTAAACATGGAACACACAGTAAATAAATTGATGGAAAATTTTAATTTGCTCATCGAGAATATGATATGAATTTAATATATTGATATAGCTAGATAATGCACTGATATAATGTACTAATGAATGTATTCTGCAAATATATTTTTGGCCTGTAGCCTTTAGACTACAAATATATTTTTGGCCTGCAGCCTTCAGTACAAATCTTGCATGATATTCATGCAATCAGTATGTCCGTAGCGATATATTCATGCAATCAATATTTTTTTCACACATAGTTTTACTTGTCTATATATATATAAAATTATCAATAGTTTCCATCAAAAGAGAATCTTCACTGTTTACTTTATTTTAAATTATCCTGGCCATTCAAACTAACCATGTATCAAAGCTATACGCTATACTTCTTCTTTAAGATAAATAAGTTTATCTTTTAAATATTACTTGAATTCCCAACTGAATTAGATACCCAACTGACGTAAGTCAAAGAGTCCGTTAGATATATATATTGCAACCTGATTAGATGTTATGAGTTTGGATTACTATTATGGCCATCCAAATCACACTTGTATTAATGCGAGAAAACATGCTCGGGTCAACAATGGTTGATTGGCAATGGTTCATTGAGGAGAGAAGTTAAAGATAGTAAGTATTTTGTTCCATGAAAAAGTGACAGAATTTTTATTTAAAAAAAGAAATATGAATTGTTTGGGCTGCGCTCCAAAACTTGTATTGCTATCAAATTGTATAAATTAGTCTAAAGATTTTTTAAGGCAGCTACGTGCACTATGGTTCTGTATCTTTCTGAAGCAAATTTTGAGTATTTAATTTGATTCATTCGTATAACAAAATTGAATGATTTTGCATTCATATGGACGTACGATTTATTTATTGACCCTATAAACATTATCCATTTAATAATAGTAACCTAAATTCTTTTCAAATAAATTAATTTAATTATTTAATTATTTAGTAACTAAATTTCTCAAAATTACCTTCCCTGTAATCATCCATTTGCACCGCTTCTTTCACTAGTAAAATATATAGTACAAATAAAAATTTTGTCAAGAAACAATAATAAATCTTGTTTCTGAATCTTAGTCATCCAAATTAACTATTCAGGTTTTTTTTGTTCAAAAAAAAAAAAATCCAGCTACCACAAATCTTTGTCGGAGGCCTACAAAAGAAGAAGAAGAAGCAGAAGAAGAAAAAGAAGATACAGAACAAGAAAATGAAAGAATCAGACGAAGAAAAAGAAGAGACAACAAGAAAATGAGAGAATAAGATGATATTTAGGGAGTGTTGCTGCTGAAATCTGTCCTCCGACTCGAGTACGATCGGACTTCAGGATAGGCTTCCTCCTGAGCGGACTTGCAAAATAATCCTCACGCGAGAGGCGTTGGGCGTGGCCCTCTGCGGAAGACCCTCCGATGCTCAAGTCAGTGGGGATCAGCAATCAACAAATGCGAGGAGAAGGCTCTCGTTGAAGAGTTTCTCCAGGGTGGCCTTTCGAGAGCTCTGACCAGAGCGTTAATGGCAGAAAGGGGTGAGCAGAGGTAGATGGAGAGGGGGCCAGTAAGCAAGTGCACATACCTGAGAAGTTGGAAGACAATTCTATTTATAGAGGATCACCTGATTCCTTGGAGGCGTCGTAGGTCCAAAAGTCGTTAGGATTCGAATCCAGTTTGTTATGAGGTCAGTAAGATTCGTATCTTGTTGGTTAGAGGATCGACGGCTGGGAGAGCTGGTTGATGTCTTGAGATTTGGCGATTATGTAGGCTCCAGGGCTCTAGGCTACTCTTGGGTGTGATTTTTGTTTGAACTCTCCTGCGCCGGATTCCGCAGAGGTGCTTGAGTGCCCGAGTCTTGCCGGGGCATAAGTATAGCTCGGCTGGCGAGGCACAATGGATAGCTAGGCTGGTGAGGCACGATAGATAGCTCGGTTGGCGAGGCACAGTGGATAGCTCGGCTGGCGCCGAGAGATAGGAATAGCTCGGCTGAGACCGACAGAAAGGGATAGCTCGGCTGAGGCTGAGATATGTTATAGCTTGGCTGAGACCGACAGATAGGGATAGCTCGGCTGAGGCTGAGAGATGTTATAGCTCGGCTGAGACCGAGAGATGGGAATAGCTCGGCTGAGGCCAAAAGATGTTATAGCTCGGTTGAGGCCGAGAGATGTGATCCGTGCCTTGGGAATCATTGGCTCGCCAAGGGGCTAAGGCGCCTCGATCCACTGAGGCTGATTCATCTCTAGCGGGTATTGCACAGCAAGTGGGAGTCAGGGCTGATCCTAATCCCTTTAACGATTATTAATGCAACAATGATTTTACCCCTCAACACATGCCCCCCACTCCCTAGTTCGAAGCGTAGGTTTGGGCGTAGGGAGTATAACTCCAGGTGGCACGATCTGAATGGAGGGGTCTGGATTTGACAGCCTACGTAATGATGCCCTAATTAATGCTATGTGGTCGCTATGCCTTTACGGGATGAATCCATCGTTTCTTAGGGGCAAAGGTTGGGGAAACGCCATGTATCAAATCCCGATTTTCACGGTGCCTGTGATGGTGGTTTCGGGTGTCTCGATTAAGATGCCTTATCTTCTCTTTGAGGCGGTTACCTTTGGGGAGAAACAAAGTCATAACAGCACCATTTCCGTTCACAGCGCTCTTTTGTTTCTCCTCAGAGAATCTTGTTCCCCTGTTTCCTTTGTAACCTCGCTCGGCGTTTCTTTCAACCAACAGCATGGTGAGGCCTAGAGACATGGTTTCAGAGATTGTTGCTGAGGTTTTGGGGAGAATATGCCAAAATATGGCATTCCCTCAGATGTCATTTTGCGGCTGCCGGAGCCCGAACATAGGGTCTCGCAAGAGCTTGAGCGTGGAATCTTTCTTTATGAAGAAAGCATGAAGGCAGGCCTCCGATTTTCCCTTCATCCCTTAGCGAAAGAGATCATGAGGTTTTATAACATCTGCCCATCAATGGTGGCTCCTAACAGCTGGTGGAGCATTATCGGGTTTATCTCAAAGTGTAACCGGGTTCAGGTAACAACAACTTTGTCCCTATTTCGTGTTTGTTACCATCTGATGTCCGGAAGGAACTCGGAGTGGTCCTATATCGGACCTCGAAGGTCATTCAGGATGATCATGGATAAGCCGTCATCCATAAAGGAATGGAAGGTTCAATTCTTTATCGCCGAAGAAAACATCGGTTCCGGCTTCCCACGGGGATGGAAAAACCCTGTTAGAGATATGGAAGCGCATCCAGCCTTATCCGAACAGGAGAAGGAGGACCTAGGGGTCCTTCTTGATGGTCGAGTGTTCTCGGCTAATATCTTACTATCGGAGGAGGCCCTTTTCGCCGCCGGGCTTAGCCCTATTGACATGCAAGGTAAGTCCTCCCCCTTCCATTGACTTCACTTGAGCAAGTGTATCTCGGTTTGATCGGTCGCCTACGGTGCCTGCACCCAAGAGATCTGCGCTGGCGGGCCGCATAAAGAAGGAGTTGAGCAAGCGCCCGAGAGAGGCCAGTAGTGGGGAAAGATGCAAGCCTAAAAAGAGGGTTCGTCTTTCTGAAGAGAGATCGCCAAAGATAGTGGACATAAAAGAGAATGTGGGATCGCCGGCGATGAGAGAGGTGTTCTTTCAGTTGGGGGAAGAAGCAATAGTCATGACGGAGGAGCAGAGAGCGGAGGAGGACTCAGAGAGGGTTGTCGAGATCCCTTGTCCTTTGGTGGTGGAGATAGTGGACAGCCCAGATGAGGCTCTATCGGAAGTTCAGGATGAGCCTATATTGAAGGGCCTCCCTCGGAGGGATTAAAGGTCGGTAATGTTGGGCCAACGGTAACGGAGGCTTGGAAGGAGTTTCCTGTTGGAGAGCCTCCTCCTGAGGAGGTTAGAGGAGCTGGTGAACAGATTGAGGCTTCGGTGGAGCCCGCGGGGGAGGAGCAGGCGTCGGTGATTAAAGAAGGACCTTTGGGTGAAGAAAGAGATAGGATGATGACCTTCCAGCCGAAGCTTCTCCCACTGAAGCCTTGGGAACATTGGCGCCTGGGCTGACCGAGATATCCGAGGAATCGCAGGCCAGACTTTTGCTGAAGGAGGCCAAGAGATTAAAGGCTTCTCAGTTTGAGGTTGCTCGGACTGGTTCCTCAGACGGGCAACCTAGCAATTTGGACTCGGCCGTTGAGGCGGCGTTCTCTGCTCTGATGAGGTCGGCATTGTATCCATGCGCGGGTCCCTTGGTGAACAAGTTTGCGGACTTGGACCTTATCGACGCCGTATTCGGTCAGTGGAATGTGGCGAAGGATGTTCATCTTCTCCCTGAAATCAGTAATTCCACCCTCATGAAGTTAGCTAGGTCTTACACCTCCCGGGTGAGTTTCTATTCCAGAGTAGTGGGTGCTTTCTGGTTAATTTGATCGCGCTTTCTTATTTGGGTTTTGTTTTGCAGAGCGCTCTGATCACTAGGGCACTGTGCTAGCATTTGAGCCTGGCGACAGGGGCCAGTGTCCAGGCCAAGAGAGTCAGTACTAAGCTCCGATTGCGAGCATAGGCATTTGATAAATTTGAGCGAGTTCTGGACACCGCCAACAAGAACTTGGCAAGGGCGAGGGGATTGCATCAGGCCGCCCTCGATGACGCATCCAGATTAAGGCTCGAAGTTAAGGAGCTACGTGGGCTTCGGGCGAGGTTCGATGAAGTATGCTCGGAGTTATCTTAGGTCACATCCAGATATGCTGAAGAAATGAAAACTGCTAAGAAGCAGTTCGACGAAAGTCGAGACAGGCTGAGGAGAGAAGCTGCCGAGGAGAAGAATCGCCTGAACAGAATGCTTGGCGAGTCAGAGGAGAAGGTCCGGCAACTATCATTGCATTGTTGCCAGGGATGACAGGATCAGATGGCATCAGGAGAAAATAGCCAAGCTTGATAACGAGCTCTCCCAGTCCAGGGAAGAAGCTAACAGCAGGCAGTTGAGGATCAATGACCTCAAGGACATGATCGAGCAGGTTAAGGCCGACAAGCTAAGGGCCTTCGGCAAGGTCTAGGAATTGACCAAGAGATTAGCTCAGTAGGAGGAGGAGGTACGATGTCATCCTTTTAACTTCCCCTATTATCTTATTACGACACAAGCTAACTCTGTGCTGACAGATGGAGAAGGTGAGGCTCGAGGGCCAAGGTCAATTAGAAAGCCTGCAAGAAGAACTAGCATCGAGTCGACAGAGGAGCTTGGAGCTCGAAAGGCGGGTCGCCGAGACCGAGGAGCAAATCGCCTCACTCCGAAGCCAAGTTGTCGAGGCTAAAAGGCATCTCGCCATACTTGAGGCAAACAAGATGCGACCTGTGTCGAGGCTTTTCAGCTTGGCGCGGAGGAGGTCCGAACCAAATATCTTGGGAGCATCCGGAATGGGACATCTCCTTTTTGGATGTTGAACCCCTTGAGGCCTGTACCCCAGGGGCTGAAGAAGTCGAGTATGAAAATATCTCAGACGTCCATTTGATGCTATTTTGGGCTCTAGCGAGGCCGCGGCTCCCGAAGGATACTCCAAGCTTGCCCGAAGGAACGATGATTTTTGAAGTGGGCGAAACGAGCCAAGCCTTCGAATGTTGCTGAGGATACCGCTGGGACTGATCCAGCCCCTGATCCTTGAGGGTCGCTTGTGTATTTTTTGCTTTTCAGATTTGTAGTCTGGTCGAAATTTCTGATGAACGGGTTTTTCACCTCTATTTGTTCGTCTTTTTTTGATCTTTTACCTTAAGTTTTCTTCCGACTGCAAAAAAATTATAACTCATTCGCGCTCTTAGGTCGGTTGAATTCGGGCTTGAATAAGCATCTCGGTCGAGGCCGAGGTATAAGGATTACCCGGTTTGTCCGAAGTAAAGAATGGGCATGCTTTGGCCGAGGCATAAAATGGCTCGGCGCTGCCAAAGAAATAGTTCCGGTCCGCTTGGGGCAGGTAAGGGAATTTATCGTGCTGAAATATTGGATAGTTCGACTTGAAATGGTGAGAATCGCAAGGTATCCTGGTTAGAGCCAGGTTAGATAGTTCGGCTTGTCTGAAATGAAGAAGTGGGCATGCTTTCAGCTGAGGTACACGGAGTGGCTTTGTTGAAGAGTGCTTCGCCCTTGTCAGGGGCATTTACTTCGTTGGCCTTTTCCAATGCAGGTCCTTTTAGCGTACGTGACAAGCAACGATCGCCATTGGATGTCATCATTTTCAGAGGGGATTTCCCAGGCCTGCCCGTATCCCAACGACCTGTAGCTGATCTCATGCATTTAAGGTTTTTGATTCGAGATCAGGGGGAGATCCCTTGCCTTTCGTCATGGCTTGGGAAACGCATTTGGCGCGCTCCGGAAGTAATTCTTTTCTTCTCCCTTCCATGTAGCAATGGGGCATGCCGTTTCAAATTTCGGGGCTTATTTGCCTATAAATTGGGGGGAACGGGCCGTGTTAGGCTATCTCCCAAGACTTTGTTCTCTGTGGAGGTTCTCATGATGTCTGTATCTGAGGTTGAGAGTGGGGAGACTGAGTTTTCCTTTTGCAAGTCGACTTCCCCGGATAGCTAGGGTGATGAGAAGCCGCTGAAGAGCAACCGTCCTCGAGGGAGGAGTTTCGGAGATCATATGGAGAGCGCACGGGAGGTCCGCAGAGATCATATGGGGAGCACACGTATGCGCTCCCTGTGTGTCCTTTGCCACTTGCCATGGGGACCGTCGGAGATGCTAAGCATGCATATCCCCATGGTAAGGATGGACTTTTCCTTCTCCCTCGGGCTAGATCCTTAGCTCATCCGACTGGGATCTTTTGCCTATGAAGAGGGAGTTGAGAGCAGTGCGAGTCTGCTGGTCCCCTGTCTTTCACAATCGGGCAGCGTTTAGCAGCCCAGCATTCCACCCAGGGGGAATGCCTCCCCAGCATCGGCATCATAGGTCTTCCTTCTTTCTTGGATCTCTTGGTTCATCCGGAGGACCCGTGGGAGGCCGGCTTGGCCCTAACCAGTGGTTCAGGGCTGACTGGTTTGTCTGATTTCTTGGGTCACGCCAAAACATCATTATTAACCGAAGCTGACCGAAGCAGTCCGGCCGAGCTATTTACTTGTTTTATTTCCTGTGCCATGATGCACTTGTAATGCCTCTTAGGAGGTTGTAACTCTTTTCCATTGATGAAGAAATAAAGAAAGTTTTATTCTTTCTTCTTTTAGCACCTGCTTCTTTTTCGATGTGATTGTGTTTGAGAGTTACTACTCCCATATCATGTTTTTTGTGTCATAGCATATTTCGGCAGCGTTCTTGCTACCTTGTTTTTGCTAAGACCAATGTTCGGTCCTCAATGGAGGAAAACGTTTATCCCTGTTTGGGTCAGAGGTA
Source organism: Calamus simplicifolius (assembly GCA_900491605.1). Lineage (NCBI taxonomy): Eukaryota > Viridiplantae > Streptophyta > Magnoliopsida > Arecales > Arecaceae > Calamus > Calamus simplicifolius. The sequence goes on from UESW01004454.1 coordinate 852,630, forward strand.
GACCTGGGCGGTCTTGTGGACTCATGTGGTAAGCATGATCTCGCTTGCAGAACGAAGTAGGTATTTCTTCGAAAGAGACAGCTGTACGTCTTGATTTGAGTAGAAGGAGGTTGCCTACTTCTACCGAAGTATCATAGGACATCTTAGCTGCGTCAGAGAGTTTGAGAGATTACTCATCTAGACCGGAGCTTTAGATACATTTTAAGAATACCCATTTGACTTGGCCAAGGTTTCATATAATATATCACTCGGTTGTCGCCGAGGCTTCGGAATATCGCTCGGTTGTTGCCGAGGCTTCAGAATATCACTCGGTTGTTGCCGAGGTTTCAGAATATCACTCGTTATTGCCGAGGATTCAGAATATCACTGGTTGTTGCTGAGGTTTCAGAATATCACTCGGTGTTTTACTTGGCCCTGCCAAGGTACGGAGATCGCTCGATGTTGCCGAGGATTTTTGATAGTTTACCTGGTCCTTACTGCAACTGTGGATTTAGGCGCGGAGCCAAAGAGGATGGGGGTTACCGAGCGATGTATGGGGGCGCCCGAAGTCTATGAATCATTTATTTTCGAAGAGGGCGAGCCATGTTTCTCCAGTGTTGGTCGCTGATGCATTCTTTCATCTTCCCCGCATTTTTTCAAGGACATCTAATTCGAGGGAATCTAGCAGACTTTCTAGGATATCTGATTCGAAGGGGTCTGGCAGACTTTCGAGGATATTTAATTCGAAGGGGTCTGGTAGGCTTTCGAGGATATTTAATTCGAAAGGGGTCGGCAGATCGAGGGAGCCTAGTCCCAAGAAAAGGGGGG
>UESW01004455.1:0-181941 GCA_900491605.1 Calamus simplicifolius
GGGGATGGAGGTTTAGTAAGCAGTGTTAGAGGGAAAAGGATTCATCTCACCTTTCAAAAGCTTGGAAACCTCCTTAGCATCCCGATCACTGGTTTAGCAGCTGACATGCACAGTGATAGTCAGCAGCCCTTTCAAGGATGTTAGGAAGGGATGTAACAGAGTTTTAGGAAATTAGAGCCAATCAACTACCCCTAGAATTGAGATTATTACACAATATATGCAGTAAAATTTTGTTTCCAAAGATGGTCGGTTTGAGTATGTCTCGGAGCGAGACATTGTGGTTATGGACAGTGTTCTGACTGGGCAGCCGATCAATCTGGCAGCAATGATGATTTTTTATATGGCAGAAGCTGGAGGGAAGAGGAGATCATCCCTACCATATGAAATGGTACTTACTATGGTTTTCAGGAGCCAAGGGGTTGAAATTCAAGTGAATGAACCTTCCAAGAACCTGAGGCACACAGATTACTATAGCTTAGCAACATTGCATCGGATGGGTTTTGTTAAGGTGAATGGACAGTGGGATAGGAAAGGACACCTAGATGAAAGAGCCCTATGCCGAGAGTTTCTGAGCCTGCGAGGCTGGTCCATCATTAGGGTTCCTTCTCCGCAGCCTAGGAGTCCCATTTCTGCTCCTGTTCCTGCTCCTGCACCTGCACAAGTTTATGATCAACCATCCACTTCTTCGACTGGATTCTCAGACCTTCAAATGGAGCAATTAAAAAGTTTGTTTGCAGCTCAGAAGGATGAGTTTGACAGTAAATTCATGAATTTAAAAGAATCACTTTACTCCCTTGATGATCGGATTGCAAAGATTGAATTAACTCTCAACTCCTCCGCAGAATCTTTAAGTGGTGATTTGAAGAACATCTTTGAAGAGCTTAAAGAGATTTGTGGAGATGATGAAACTTTGCGGGAGTCGACACCTGTGAATTCGGAGCCGACTCCAGTTCGAGCGCTGACTGTGTTAGCGATTTGGAGTCGACACCTAACTTTGCGGGAGTCGACACCTGGGAATCAAAATTGATTTATTAGGGCAGTCGACACCTCGTCACTTCATTACTTTCTCAAATCCTAACCAAACTCTTCCAAATTCTTCCAAAACTTCCCCATCTCTAATTCCATCCAAATCGAACCTTTCCAAAGATCAAATGGCATCCAAAAGAAGAGAATCAGTGGTTGGAGCGCCGGTAACTATGGGAAAGCGGTCCGCACGTCGTCCTGTTCGTGAGCCGACTCCAAGCAACGATTCGTCCACGAATTCTGACAACCCCAACACATCTTCCACATAGGTAGATACCTTAGCTGATAGAGTCATCACAATGGAGAGAAAAATTGATTTTGACCTATTTGAATCCGAAGGTTTTTCAATCGGGAGACAATTGAAGGAAATGGGCTGGGATAAGCTATGCTCTCTTGATGTTCCTACCTATCCAGTCTTAGTAAAAGAATTCTATTTCAATTTGGCTAGAGGGGATGGAGGTTTAGTAAGCAGTGTTAGAGGGAAAAGGATTCATCTCACCTTTCAAAAGCTTGGAAACCTCCTTAGCATCCCGATCACTGGTTTAGCAGCTGACATGCACAGTGATAGGTCAGCAGCCCTTTCAAGGATGTTAGGAAGGGATGTAACAGAGTTTTAGGAAATTAGAGCCAATCAACTACCCCTAGAATTGAGATTATTCAACAATATATGCAGTAGAATTTTGTTTCCAAAGACTGGTCGGTTTGAGTATGTCTCGGAGCGAGACATTGTGGTTATGGACAGTGTTCTGACTGGGCAGCCGATCAATCTGGCAGCAATGATGATTTTTTATATGGCAGAAGCTGGAGGGAAGAGGAGATCATCCCTACCATATGAAATGGTACTTACGATGGTTTTCAGGAGCCAAGGGGTTGAAATTCAAGTGAATGAACCTTCCAAGAACCTGAGGCACACAGATTACTATAGCTTAGCAACATTGCATCGGATGGGTTTTGTTAAGGTGAATGGACAGTGGGATAGGAAAGGACACCTAGATGAAAGAGCCCCTATGCCGAGAGTTTCTGAGCCTTGCGAGGCTGGTCCATCATTTAGGGTTCCTTCTCCGCAGCCTAGGAGTCCCATTTCTGCTCCTGTTCCTGCTCCTGCACCTGCACAAGTTTATGATCAACCATCCACTTCTTCGACTGGATTCTCAGACCTTCAAATGGAGCAATTAAAAAGTTTGTTTGCAGCTCAGAAGGATGAGTTTGACAGTAAATTCATGAATTTAAAAGAATCACTTTACTCCCTTGATGATCGGATTGCAAAGATTGAATTAACTCTCAACTCCTCCGCAGAATCTTTAAGTGGTGATTTGAAGAACATCTTTGAAGAGCTTAAAGAGATTTGTGGAGATGGTGAAACTTATTCAAAGTGCAACACCGAGCTTCAAGACAAAATCTTAACAGCTTGCACATTTGTTGATGAGAGACTAAAAGATTATGTTAGACTTCAATGTGATGGAATGAAAAATATTGTAGACCATTTAACAAGAATAGTTAGAAAGAACTTTTGATGTAATGTATGTTTAATTTTGTTGAAATGTAGTTTACATTTTGATGTAATGAAGTTTTTGTAATGAAGTTAATGTAATGAAGTTTAAAGGGGGAGAGAATTATCTAATACTTGACTATATGTTGATGTAGTGAAGTTTATGTTGATGAATGAAAAGTTTTTTATGTAATATTTGACTTTTGATGCAATTATCTTTTGATGCAGTAAAATAGTCTTTACCTTTTTGTTGATTACAAAAAAGGGGGAGAGAATTAGGATTGTATATGCATTAAGAGGGAGAAAATTATATTAAAAAAAAATGATATGGAAAGAATTATAGTTGTTAATTGCATTGAAGGGGAGAATGTTATGTTGTATTAATTAGTTAATATGAAAAATTGAAATTGAGTTATTTAATTGATTTATATGAAAACATTAATGGAGTTAATTGTTATTGAGTTATTGATGTGGATTAATAATCAAATTGAATTGTCTATGCACAAAGAAATCTTAAGTACCAAATGTGTAAAGTAAGAGGAAGAATAATTTGAACATCATAAGGGAAGCTACCTTATTCAGGGGGAGCTTACTCGTAAAAATCACTTCCTTGATATTTTTTTAATTTAAGAATTCTATCCATATACTCAATGTTTTTATAATCATCAAAAGGGGGAGATTGTTGATCCATTTATTGATTTTGATGATTAATAAAGGAATTGAGTATATTTATTTGATTACTAATGGATTTTATAAGTGTTTCAGGACTTAAATTTATTTGATCAATTTAAAGGAATTAAGAAATGAATTTTGAATCAAATACAAATCAGAGATTTTAAAGTTTCAGAGCTTGGAGTCGACACCTAGAAAGTCTGGAGCCGACCCCATGGCCAATTCAATTTTAATCTGATTTTTGATACAACCTGGAGCCGACACCTAGAGTTTCGGAGCCGACACCTAAGGTTTCGGAGTTGACACTTACAGTGTCTGGAGCCGACTCCGATGCGGGGACAGAACGTTGATTTTTTGAGCATCCTGGAGCCGACACCTATAGTATTCGGGAGCCGACACCTAACGACGGCGAGCCGACACTTACTTTTGCGGAGCCGACTCCATGACAAACTCAGATTTTACTATTTATGGAAAAACGATCTGGAGCCGACACCTGAAAAGCTGGAGCCGACTCCAACCCACCTGGATGAAAAATCAAAAATGCCAGATCAGCTCTAACGATAATATTTTTGATTTCTGACATCTAACGGCTATTTTTATGAATGGAAAATCCTTTCAGGTACACTCCAATGGCTAGATTTCCATTCAAAAATGAATTAAAGGAAATCTATAAAAAGGAGGAAAAGCAACCGTTTGAAGAAGAGAGAAAAAGAGAGATAGAAACGGATAGACAAAAATCAAAAATCAAAATCCGAAAAGTCTTGAGCCTTATATCCAAGAGAGGAGCTTTCAAATTTAAATCCTTCCACTCCACAAAGCTCAAAGAAGAATCCAAGCCATTCAAATAGTGAAAAATCGGAGGATTCTCAACTAGAAGAAAAAGACCAACTTTTCAATCTTCTCAACTGCATCTACTGTAAGGAATCGGAGCTGAGGCTTGATTCAACCCAGCAAGGAGAAAAGGAAAAGAAGAAAAGAAGAAAAGCTCAAAGCCAAACAACTTCAAACCATGCTTTTCTAAACCTATTTACTTTTCTTTGATATTTGCTCATTGAGGAGCTGTGAAACTTTGTAAAACATTCTTATACTTGTTTGTGCCTAGTTCAATCAAAGGGGATTGAACTAGTGGAGGTTGTTAACCTCGGGTCAAGCTAGTTTAGCTTGAGTTTAGGATTGTGTGCTGGTGAGCCCGTAAAACCGACTGGGTTCGTTTTGATCCTGGGTAAAACAACAAGTTTGAGTTGTGAACTTGTAAAACAACTCGGCTGTAATCGAGGAGATTATAGTGTGGACCCAAGTAGGATCTTGGGAGTGGACGTAGGTGTTGGATACACCGAACTACTATAAAATTTTTGTGTTTGCCGTGCTTTCATTGTCTCTATCTCTATCTCTGTTTTATTCGTTGTACTTTATATTTACATTGCATTTATTTTCATTCATCTTAAGCAAACAATTTTTCAAGAGGCTAAATTTTTAAAGAACCCAATTCACCCCCCCTCTTGGGTTGTCATCTGGGCCAACAACCGCTGTGTCAGAGCACTGTCCTGAAGAGATTTTAGTGGCCTGAGTGCCTCTGGCTTACAACACCATACTCGGTCGGCCAGGCTTAAACTTCTTAGACGCGGTGATATCTACTAAACACCTGCTCGTGAGATTTCCTACCAGTGGAGGAATTGGCAAGATGTGTGGGGAGCAAAACCCAGTGCAACTATGCTATCATATAGCCCCTAGCTCTTATGAGAGGGTGATCCCACTAGCCTCAGTGCTGCTCGATCCCAAAGAATATGAAAGAAGGGGAGAGCCAGCTGAGCATTTGCTGTCCTACCTACTAGGAGACGATCCTGAGAAGACTGTACAAATCGGCGAGCTTCTTCCCCTGAAGATGAAGAATCAACTCTTTACTTTCTTGCGGGCGAACTCAAATGTTTTTGCCTGGTCAGCCTCGAACATGCCCGACATTCCTTCAGAGGTAATTACTCACAAGCTTAACATGATCCGAAGTATCGGCTTGTCCACCAAAAGAAAAGAAGCTTCACCCCCGAAAGGCAGAGGGCTATTGATGAGGAAATCAACAAGCTGCTTACTGCCGACTATATCTGGAAAGCACAATACCCGGATTGGTTAGGCAATATGGTAATGGTACGAAAGGCGAGCAAAAGCTGGCAAATCTGTATCGACTTTACTGATCTCAATAAAGCATTTCCTAAAGATAACTTTGTCGTGGATTTGACCAATTGATGGACTTCATCTGGCCATAAACTCCTCAGCTTTATTGACGCCTTCTTTGGGTACAACCAAATAAAGTTTGATTCGGCAGATGAAGAAAACACCTCTTTCATCACTGAGAAAGGCATATACTGCTATAAGGTAATACCCTTTGGCTTGAAGAATGCAGGGCTACTTACCAGAGATTGATGAATAAGGTCTTCAAAGACCAAATCGGGCACAATATGAAGGTGTATGTGGATGATATGCTAACCAAGAGCACCTGGATCGCTAACCATGTCGCTGATTTAGAAGAAACATTTAGTAACCTCCGGTGCTATTAAATGAAGCTCAACCATCGTAAGTGTGCATTCGGGGTCACTGCCGAGAAATTCCTAGGCTTTTTCGTGACCCAGCAGGGGATTAAGGCAAATTCGAAGAAGATACAAGCTATTCTCGATATGAGGCAGTCAGTCAATAAAAAGGTGCAGCGGCTCATCGGAAGGGTCGCCGCTCTGAGCCATTTTCTATCAAGGTCAGCTAAGAGATGTCTGCCCTTTTTTAAAGCCCTATGTAAGGTGAACGGCTTCGAATGGACGAAAAGCCGTCAGAAAGCCTTCGAAGAGCTGAAGGAATTTCTGTCCACACCGTCACTGCTATCAAAGCCAAGAGAAGGGGAAAGACTCTTCTTTTATTTTGCAGCTTCCTCGAAGGCAGTGAGCTCTATTTTGGTATGCCTCGACCCAGATGGAGTACAAAAGCCCATCTACTACACCAGTAAAGTGCTCCATGATGCAGAGATCAAGTACTCCAGAATAAAAAAAATATTTTTGCTCTAATCATCTCCACTTAGCGTCTCAGGCTATACTTTCAAGCTCATTCGATCGTGGTACTCACGAACCAGCCTTTTAAAGCTGTTCTGGCTCATCCTGACACTTCAAGTCGGCTAGCTAAATGGGCAATCAAATTGGGAGAGTTCGATATTTCATTTCAATCCCGATCTGCCTTGAAGTCCCAGGTGTTGACGGACTTTCTAGTGGAATGCACCTGGATGGAAGAGCAACCTAAGGACTTCCCAATGACATGTTCAGACGCTGATGAAGATGCGGCGGAGGCCTGGATCCTTCATGTCGATGGCATCTCCAACTCTCAAGGAAGTGGAGCTAGTCTTATTCTTGCAAACTCAGAGGGCATAATATTGGAGTACGCTCTCCAATTTCTCTTTAAAGCTACAAATAACTAATGCGTGTCGTAGCGCAATGATTTAAATACCTTAATTCCACTAATCTTAGGTAGAGTAGCGAGAATAAGGTGTCAAATCCATAGGGACTTCGAGTAGTTATCTTGAAATAAATTTATGCAATTAAATATTTAAATAAGCAAATGATTGGTTGTAAAAATAATTAAGATATGATCTATCTTAATTAGAGTACGGCTTGTACCCATTGATCATAGCCTGTCCCTTTTAAAGAATAGATTAGTCAAAAATTATTTTTATTTGAAGAACCTTCAATAAAAGTAAACATAAATAAACACTTTATTTCATAGTATCTAAAAGATTACATAAAAAATATAATCTACTTTTACTTTCTGAGATGATGGATTTGCAAATCCGCTTCCTGCTTCTTGCTTCTGTAAATCCACTTTCTACTTCCACAGATCCGTTTCCTGAGATAGGAGATGGTTGAGTATGAAGCTTCCTGAGATAGGAAGATGGTTGAGTATGTAAGGTATGATGACTGGTGGAAGAAGAATGGATGGAAAGATTTTGGTTATGGAGTGGAGGAAACAAAAATAGGAGTGGAGCAGAACCAAGAGAAGAACGGGGGATAAGAGGATTATTGGATGATTCATCAAGTGCCTCCGATGGTGTTCTTTTGTAAGGAAGGAAGATGCGTCAACTCCGTATGTAATCCGCATTAACTGCTCGCCTTATCTCCGCAGATCAGATTTGTTCCTTTTAAATTTCAAATCGCAGCCTTAAACATATCACATGATTTCCTCTTATCCGTGACTGCTTTAAATTTCGTACAATTTCAAGGTTAAATCTTGAAAATCCATTTGAGCTCGTTTCAAGTCTGATTTGAGTGCGGTTTGTACCGTTGGACTTCTAAAATCAAACTCTTCGAGTTGGCAGGGTCTTTTCTTGAAAATATTACATAAAAGTATCAAATTTAAAAGAATAACAATAATTTGATCTATAAATTAATACTTTTATGGTTAGTATTTATGTATTTATCACTTCCCTCAACTTAATCATTGCTAGTCCCTTAGCAATATAATTAAAATAAAATAATGTGTCACTAAGATTCTCTTTTGCAAGATTAAATATAGGCTTAAAGTTGAAAAGCTAGCCAGTATCACTAATTATGTATTGAGTTTTTGAAGTAAATTTCGCAGTCAGAACTATCATAAACTTTTTTAGAGTTCATCCATAGATCTACAGCACTTGTGTTTGTGATGGCTAACTCAACATTTCGGTACTAGCTTGTAAGAAATAATAGTATTTTTGTTTATCACTTACTTTAGTCAATTTTTATACACCTTTAAATTAAGCACATGACCTGAGGTAGCTTTCATACTGCCTGATATATATAGTTTTATTTTTTAGCGATATCTTTACACAACCCACTTTTTAACGTGAACAACAACGCTTACTTAGATGAAGGTGCCCGGTTACTCGATGAAAAACTAATGTTTAGACTTACTTTTTTTAATTTTTATTTTTTAATCTGACAGGTAACTCTTTCCTTAAATTCAAGTTTCTCTCATCGGGATGTATATCAATTACCAATTTTCAATAATGATTTAATCTCCAATTGACCTTACAACTAATACCTAGTTTACCTTGTCAGTGTGCATGTGCAATAAAAGCACTAATAGCCTTTAGATGACCTAGGTAGGCCGCTAAAAGTCTAACAGCTAGTATACTCCATGGCTCGCTACAGTAATTAGCTAATACTTTCTAACTCTATAAAATTTCTTTCATGGCACATGATTTTAAAAAAAATTAAAATTTTTAAAAATTGTAAAGGTGTTTTTAAAATATTTTTCAAAAAGGTTTTATTTACCCCCAACTTAATTCCCATTGTCCTCAATGATGGAATAAGAAAGAATAAAATAAGAAGAAATACCGCCTGAATGAGATATGCCTCGTGTAATGTTAGGAGTGACCGTGCGGAGCAGTCTCTTATTCCTATAAATAAGAATCACTAAAATAAAGTCAGAAAATAAAATTTTGGGTTGCCTCCCAAGAGCGCTAAGTTTAAAATATTTAGCTAGACTGTGCTTAGAATCATGGTGATGCTGGATCCAAAAGGTCAATAGATTCAACTAACTTCTCATCATTAATTCCATCCATATAAGGCTTCAATCGTTGACTGTTCACCTTAAAAATATTCCCTTGCTTAGGATCTTTGAGTGCTATCGCCCCATGGAAAAATACCTGGGTTACAAGAAAGGGTTCGTCCCAACGGAAGCGAAGTTTTCCAGGAAAAAGTCTTAGCCTTGAGTTGAAGAGCCAAACTTTTTGATTAGGTTCAAAGGTTTTTCTCGAAATGTATTTATCATGATATGCTTTAGTTCGATCCTTATAAATTTTAGCATTTTCGTATGCTTCATTGCGTAGCTCTTCTAACTCATTTAGCTAGAGTCTCCTATTGGAATCTGCATTTTTTATATCAAAGTTAAACTGTTTAATAGCCAAAAATGTATGATGTTCCAATTCTACTGGCAAATGACAAGCTTTCTCGAACACTAATCGGTAAGGAGACATTCCTATGGGAGTTTTAAATGCAGTACGATAAGCCCATAGTGCATCATCTAAATGTGTTGATCAGTCTTTTCTATCGGGCCTTACCGACTTCTCTAAAATATGTTTGATCTCCCTGTTAGAGATTTCTATTTGGCCACTAGTCTGGGGATGATATGGTGTTGCAACTTTATGGGTTATCCCATATTTCTTCATTAAGTTCTCAAAGTGCCTATTAGTAAAGTGTTTACCTCCATCACTAATAATAGCTCTTGGGCACCCAAATCGACTAAAAATATTATGTTGAATGAATTTGATTACAACCTTATGATCATTTGTTCGGGTTTCTATGGCCTCAACCCATTTTGGCACATAATCTACTGCAACCAAACTTAAGGATCCTGGAACCCCAATTATATCCTGTCATAGGAAACCTTACGATTAAGAAAACATTGCTAGATTTAGGTGCAAGTGTTAACCTTCTCCCAAGTTCAGTGTATGACTTATTTAGATTTGGAGATTTGAAACCAACAACGATAACCCTACAATTAGCTGACCGATCAATTAAAGTACCCTACAAAATATTGGAGGATATGCTGGTTAAAGTGGATGAATTTTATTTTTCAATAGACTTTCTAGTTTTAGATATGGAATCTGGTAACAACCCCAGTCAAATACCAATCATTCAAGGTAGACCCTTTCTAGCAACTGCTAATGCTTATATAAACTGTAGAACTGGGGTCATGGACGTATCTTTTAGAAATAAAAAGCTGAGGTTGAATATTTTTAATGCATCTCAAGGACCACCTCTATACGACCATAATGAGATCAACATACTATAAGAAATTATAGATGATAAGACCCCTGCTTTATTCGAATCAGATCCTTTACAGGCATATCCGACACATTTTGGAGTGGATGATTTGATATTGATGGATATACTAAAGAAATGAATGCAATTTTAGAGCCATCCGATTTTAGCACCATTCCCCCTTGGACTGTAAAATATGACCAATTATATATACACTCTAGTACACTGATGGTACCCTTCCTAGAAGCACCACCTTCCCTAGAGTTAAAGCCTCTCCCTGCTACGTTTTCTTTCCACTAAAGTGTCCTCCACAAGTAAGGGTATGACAAAGTTAAGTATGCTTTTAAATTCACTCTCAGGGACACATCGTCTAATTACCTGGTCACGACAATGCTTAAACAGTTTAGGTTCTTCCCAAAAATAATACTTTACTTGTGAAAAAAATCTATCCTTTTCTTGTTTAGACCAGTGAGAATGAATTTATCCTGTTGCTAAGTAATTGATAATATGGGCAAACCAGGGAAGACCAGAAGAAATTGAAAAAAGTTGTTCATCAGGAAATTTCTCCCTGATCTCATATGTGCTTGATGTGTGTTCAATTAAAATTCTGGAGATGTGATCAGCTACCACATTTTCAGAACCATTTTTATCACGGATCTCTAAGTCAAATTCTTGTAGAAGCAAAATCAATTTGATCAATCGCAGTTTAGCATATTTCTTTGATAAGAAGTGTTTAAGGGCTGTGTGATCAGAGTAAACCAGAACTTTAGATCCTAAACGATATTATCAAAAAAAATTTAGAGCAAACACAATAGCTAATAACTCCTTTTCAGTAGTAGTATAGTTCAGTTGAGCATATGAAAGGATTTTGCTAGCATAATAAATCACATGTCGCTCCTTATTGATTCTTTGTCTTAACATTGCACCAATTGCAAAATCTGATGCATCACACATGATTTCTAAGGGAAAGGACCAATTAGGAGGCTTGATAATTGGTGATGTGGTCAAAGAGTATTCAAGGATTTCAAACAATTATCATTAAAAATAAAAGGGGTTTCTTTGGCAAGCAATTTGTACAAAGATCTAAAAATTTTGCTAAAGTCTTTGATGAATCTCCTATAAAATCCAGTGTGACCAAGAAAGGATCGTATTTGTTTGACTGAAGTTGTAGTATAGTGGTGAGTGGTGAGTATTCCCAGCAACGGTGCCAAAAATCTGATGCGTGTCGTAGCGCAGCGATTTAAACACCTTAATTCCACTAATCTTAGGTAGAGTAGCGAGAGTGAGAGGTCGAATCTACAGGGACTTTGAGTAGTTATCTTAAAATAAATTTATGCAATTAAATATTTAAATAAATAGATGATTGGTTGTGAAAATAATTAAGATATGATCTATCTTAATTAGAGTACGGCCCGTACCCATTGATCACGATCCGTCCCTTTTAGAGAATAGATCAGTCAAAAATTATTTTCGCTTGAAGAACCTTCAATAAAAGTAAACATAAATAAACACTTTATTTTATAGTATCTAAAAGATTACATAAAAAATATAATCTACTTCTACTTCCTGAGATGATGGATTTGCAAATCCGCTTCCTGCTTCCTGCTTCTGTAAATCCGCTTCCGTAGATCCGCTTTCTGAGATAGGAAGATGGTTGAGTATGTAAGCTGGAAGATGGTTGAGTATGTAAGGTATGATGGCTAGTGGAAGGAGAACGGATGGGAAGATTTGGGTTATGGAGTGGAGGAAACAAAAATAGGAGTGGAACAGAACCAAGAGAAGAATGGGGGATAAGAGGATTATTGGATGATTCAACAAGTGCCTCCGATGGTGTTCCTTTATAAGGAAGGAAGATGCATCAACTCCGTGTGTAATCCATGTTAACTGCTCGCCTTATCTCCGCAGATCAGATTTGTTCCTTTCAAAGTTCAAATCTCAGCCTTAAACATATCACATGATTTCCTCTTATCCACGACTGCTTTAATTTCATGCAATTTCATGGATTAAATCTTGAAAAATCTATTTTGAGCTCGTTTCAAGTCTGATTTGAGTACCGTTTGTACCGTTGGACTCCTAAAATCAAGCTCTTCGAGTTGGCAGGATCTTTTCCTAAAAATATTACATAAAAGTATCAAATTTAAAAGAATAATAATAATTTGGTCTATAAATTAATACTTTTATGGCTAGTATTTATGTACTTATCAATAACCAAGCTGAGAATGAGGCATTATTAGTCGAAATTAAGCTCACGTGGGAGTTCGGAGTAAAGCACCTCAGGGCCTTCACCGACTTTTAGCTCATCTCCGAACAAATTACTAGGGAGTATGAAGCTCGAGACCCCGTTATGTCTCGATATCTAAATGGTCAAGTCACTTACCTCCTCATTCGCTTATTTCACTATTAGTTATATTCCCAGGAGCGAAAATGCCAGAGCCGATACCTTGTCACGGCTAGCTACTTCAGCGGATAACATATTAGGGAGAACATATGTTGAGCTTCTGGAGCTCCCGAGTATTGACACAGCAGAAGAGGTTCTACCAGTGGCTCAGGAGTTAACATGGATGGATGCTTACATCCGCTATCTTACTGACGACACTCTCCTCACTGATCCTATAGAAGCCAGGCCACTCAAATGGAGGGCCCCTAAGTTTGTATTGCTGAATGGGTAGTTATACAAGAAGTCTTTCTCTTATCCCCTTCTCAAATGTGTCGGTCCTATAGACGCCAACTATATTCTCAGGAGATCCATGAGGACATATGTGGGAACCACCTAGGGGGCAGATCGCTGGCTCATAAGGCTCTCCGCCAAGGATATTATTGGCTTATCATGCAAAGGATGTTGCTGAGCTAGTCCAAAAGTGCGACAGCTGCCAGCGATATTCTAATGTCCAACAACAGATAGCCTCTCAGCTGAACCTGCTCTCTGCTCTGTGGTCCTTTGCTTAATAGGGAATGAATATCCTTGGACCATTCCCCCCAGCTTCAAGGCAACGAAGGTTCTTATCGCCATCGACTACTTCACTAAATAGGTTGAAGTTGAGGCGTTAGCTCAAATCACCAAGAGTAAGGTGAGGATATTTTTCTGAAAGTCTATTATCAGCCGATTTGGCCTGCCCCATACTATCATCATCGATAACAGTCGACAATTCGATAATACTACATTTAAGGCTTTTTGTACTGAGTTGAGTATCGGCCATCGTTTCACTTTTATCGGGCATCAACAAACCAATGGGGAAGCGGAAGTCATGAATCGGACCATCCTTCAGGAACTTAGAACTCGACTAGACGAGTTCAAAGGTAAATGGGTGGAGGAACTCCCTAGTGTATTGTGGGCGTATCATACGATTCTAAGAATCCATACAGGGAAGACTCCTTTCAGTCTCGTCTTCGGATCTAAAGCAATCATCCCGGCAGAGATTGGTCTTCCAAGCCTCCGGGTGGAATCATATAATGAAGAAGATAATCTTGATCAACTAAAGGCCAACCTCAACTTCATCGACGAGACCCGAGACCAGGTGCGGCTCAAGATGGCTATCTTTCGCCAATAAGCAGTAAAATATTATAATTCCCGAGTCTGCCTCAAGACATTCCGCCCAGGAGATTTAATCCTCAGAAGGGCCGAGGTATCTAAGCCAACCAAAAGAAGCAAGCTATCTCCAAATTGGGAGGAGCCCTATCGGGTTACCGAAGTACTTTGCCAAGGAGCATACCGACTCGAGGAGCTCGACGGGCAGACAATCCTGCATACATGTGTTGGCCCAGATGGCAACCCAAGAGGGGGGGTGAATTGGGTTCTTTAAAAATTTTAACCTTTTAACAACTATGTGCTTGGAGATAGATGAAATGCAATGCGAATGTTAAGTACAACCAAGGAGATAGAGAAGAGATAATCAAAGCATGGCAAACACAAAGGTTTTATAGTGGTTCGGTGTATCCAACACCTACGTCCACTCCCAAGATCCACTTGGGTCCACACTATAATCCTCTTGATTACAATCGAGTTGTTTTACAAGATCACAACTCAAACTTGTTGTTTCCCAGGGATCACAATGAACCCAGCCGGTTTTTCGGGCTCACCAGCACAAAACCCTAAACTCAAGCTAATTTAGCTTGACCCGAGGTATACTACCTCCACTAGTTCAATCTCCTTGATAGAACTAGTACAAACAAGAAAGAATAATGTTTTTCAATAATACAAAGCTCCTCAAATGAGCGAATATTCAAAATGAATAAGCAATGTTAGAAAAGCCTGTTTTAAAGATTGTTGGATTTGAGCTTTTCTTCTTTTCTTCTTTTCCTCTTCTCTCTGGAGATGTTGAATCATGCCTCAGCTTTGATTCGTTGCAAATGTTGCAGATGAGAAGTTGAGAAAATAAAGCTTTTTCTTCTATTTTGGGAGTCCTCCGATTTTTTCAATATGAGCGCCTTGGATTTCTCTTTGAGCTTTTTGGAGTGGAAGGATTTGAGTTTGGATACTTTTCTCTTTGATTTCAGGCTCAAGACTTCTCAGATTTTTTATTTGTATTCACTCCGATTTTTTTGTTATTTTTCAAACGAGCTTTCTCCCCCTTTTTATAGATTTCCTTTAATCCATTTTTGGTGAGAAAACTAGCCGTTGGAATGTACCTGGAAAGTTTTTCCAAACAAAATATATCGTTAGAAGTTAGGTAAAAAGAAAATATTACCGTTAGAGCTGATCTGGCATTTTAAAATTTCGTTCCAGATAGGTTGGAGTCGGCTCCAACTTTTCAGGTGTCGGCTCCAAGTCGTTTATCCAAAAATAGAAAGTTCTGAGTTCGTCGAGGAGTCGGCTCGAAAAAGTTAGGTGTCGACTCGCCATACTCAGGTGTTGGCTCTAAAAGACTATAAGTGTCGGCTCGAGGTAGTCAAAAATTAAACGTTCTGTCCCCGCATCGGAGTCGGCTCCAGACACTGTAAGTGTCGACTCCGAAACTCTGGGTGTCGACTCCGGACCGTATCAAAAATTAAAAGAATATTTGACTGGCCATGGGGTCGGCTCCAGCATTCCTAGGTGTCGACTCCAGGCTCTGAAACTTTGAAACTTATATTTTGCAATTGATTCAAAACATGTTTCTTATGCCTTTAAATCAATCAAATATTTTTAAGCCCTGAAACACTTATCAAATCTATTAGTAATCAAATAAATATACTCAATTCCTTTATTAATCATCAAAATCAATAATTGGGTCAACAATCTCCCCTTTTTGATGATTATAAAAACATTGAGTATATGCATAGGATTTTTAAATCAAAATTTTAAGAAAGTGATCCTCACAAGTAAGCTCCCCCTGAATAAGGTAGCTCCCCCTATGAAGTTCAATTTAGCAGTTGTTTTTCCTTTTGCTCTACATTTTAGTGTTGGATACTTAAATTCAGTTATATCAATTGTCACTTAGGCTTATTTGCATATCCAAAATCACTTGATACCAAACAAAATCACTTGATATCAATTAAATAAAATGCCAATCAAAGCATAACTAATTAATGCATATACGACATAACTTTCTCCCCCTTTTTTGTAATCAACAAAAAGGTTAAGAAGAGTTAAGTCAAATGATAAAATTGATAGATCAAAGCATAATTTCATTTCATCAAAGGTCAAGTATATAATAAGAAACTAAACTTTCATTACAAACATCAAACAAAAAAAAAAAAAATTGACTTCATTACATGAAAATTACAAATTGTTCTAATATTCTTGTTAAATGATCTAAAATCTTTCATTCCATCACTTTGAGTAGCTACAAATTCTTTCAACCTTCTATCAACAAAAGAGCAAGCAGTCATGATTTTATCTTGAAGCTCGGCATTGCACTTGGAGTAGGTCTCAGAATCTCCACAGATATCTTTAAGTTCTTCAAATATATTTTTCAAATCATTACTCAAGGATCCGTGGATGAACTAAGAGTTGATTCAATTTTGCCAATGCGATCATCCAGGGAATAAAGGGTTTCTTTAAGATTCATAAACTTATTATCAAACTCAGTCTTCAATTCATCCTTCTGAGCAGCAAGCAATCCTTTGAGTTGCTCCAATTGAAGGTCTGAAAAACCAACTGATGAAGTGGATGAATGAACATGAACTGCGGTGCAGGGGCAGGAACAGGGCTGCTAGGCTGCGGAGAGGGAACCCTCACAGATGGTCCAGCCTCAAAAGATGCAGAAGGTCTAGGTTTAGGGGCTCTCTCATCCAAGTTGCCTTTCCTTTCCCATTGCCCATTATCTTAACAAATCCCATCCGATGCAAGGTGGCCAAACTATAGTAATCAGTATGCCTAGGTTCTTGAAGGTTCATTGTCTAATATCACAACCCTTGGCTCTGAAAACCATAGTTAGACCATGCCATAGGGTAGGATGATCTTCTTTTCCCTCCAGCCTCGCCATATAAAATATCATCATTGCAGCTAAATTTATGGGCTGACCGGTCAAACACTGTCCATCACAACAATGTCTCGCTCGAGACATACTCAAATCGACCGGTCTTTGGAAATAAATTCTACTGCAAATATTGTGTAAGTAATCTTAATTCCAAGGGCAGTTGATTAGCCCTAATTCCTCAAATTCTGTAACTTCCCTCCCTAACATCCTTGATAGAGTGCTGACCTCTCACTGTGCATGTCAGCAACTAATCCAGTAATGGGAATGCTAAGGAGGTTTCCTAATTTTGAAAAGTAGATGAATCCTTTTCCTCTAACTGAGCTCACTAAACCACCATCACCTCTAGACAAATTGAAATAAAATTCCTTGACAAGGCTGGATAGTAGGAACATCAGAGAACACACTTTATCCCAGCCTAGTTCCTTGATTTGATTCCCAATTGAAAACCCTCGGATTCAAAGAATCAAAATCAACTTTCCTACCCATTGTGATCACTCTCCCTGCTAGGGTATCTACCTGAGGAGATGAAGGGTTGGATTGTCCGAATCGTGGAGGAATCACTCGGAGACGGCTCGCGACGGGTCGCTCGCCGAATTTTTCGGTCACGGGCGCTCCAAGCACTGATCCTCTCCTCTTAGGTGCCATTAGATCCTTAGGAAGGCTTGAATAGGGTGGAATTAGAGATGGGGAGGTTTTGAGAGAGTTTGGAAAGAATTTGAAAAGAGATGAAATGACGAGGTGTCGACTGCCCTAATAAATCATTTGGGACCCCAGGTGTCGACTCCCGCAAAGTCGGGTGTCGACTCCAAATCGCTAACACAGTCAGCGCTCGAACTGGAGTCGGCTCCACTTATACGGGTGTCGGCTCCAAGGTCAGGGACCGAGAGCGACACAGACAAGGTGTCGACTCCTCAAACTGAGGTGTCGACTCCACTGACAGTTTCAGAGAAAAATAATGAGATTCAAACAACTGAAACTTGTCAAAATAGGTTCAATAAAATTTTGAAAAATCTTTGGAATATGAAGGAATCAAATTGCTCAGATGACTAGATAATTTGTCCTTAAAATTATGAAAGGAATATCAAGAAATTAATAGAAATCTAGATAGTCATTCCTTAGAGTTTCAAAATCATTCCAAAGGGTCACAAATCCCTAATTCACCTCTAAGATAACAAAATCTCTCTTCACTCAAAGGTTTTGTAAATATATCAGCTAATTGTTCTTCAGTATTAACATAATCAAGACAAATTTCATTATTAGCTACATGTTCTCTTATAAAGTGATATCTAATTTCAATGTGTTTTGTTCTTGAATGTTGAATTGGATTTTTAGTTAAATTTATTGCACTTGTGTTATCACATCTAATTGGAGTTTTATCAAGTGTTATGCCATAATCTTCAAGTTGTCTCTTAATCCAAAGGATTTGAGCACAGCAACTTCCAGCTGCAACATATTCTGCTTCAGCAGTAGATAATGCAACCGAATTTTGCTTTTTGCTAAACCAAGAGATTAAGTTACATCCTAAGAATTGACATGCACCACTTGTGCTTTTTCTATCTAATTTACATCCAGCATAGTCAGAATCAGAATATGCAATCAAGTTTAATGTTGAGTCTCTAGAATACCATAAACCTACATTTTTAGTTCCACTTAAATATCTTAAGATTCTTTTTACAGCAATTAAGTGAGATTCTTTAGGTTCAGATTGAAATCTAGCACATAACAAACAGCAAACATATATCTGGTCTACTAGCTGTTAAGTAAAGAAGAGATCCGATCATACCTCTGTAATATTTTTGATCTACTTTCTTACCATCTTCATCTTTGTCCAATTTGCATGAAGGACTCATAGGTGTTCCAAGTGGTTTGATTGACTCCATTCCAAACTTCTTGAGAAGTTCTTTTGTGTATTTTGCTTGATTGATGAAAATTCCTCTTTGCTTTGCTTGATTTGAAGTCCTAGGAAGAAGTTGAGTTCTCCCATCATGCTCATTTCAAACTCACCCTGCATTAACTTAGCAAATTCTTGACATAACAATTGTTAGTAGCACCGAATACAATATCATCAACATATATTTGTACTACTAATAAATCCTTGTCTTTTCTTTTCAAAAATAGTGTTTTATCAACATTTCCTCTTATAAAATCATTTTCAATCAGAAATTTACTTAATCTTTCATACCAAGCTCTAGGTGCTTGTTTTAAACCATATAGTGCTTTGTGCAATTTAAAAACATGATTTGGAAATTCATGATCTTCAAAACCAGGTGGTTGTTCAACAAAACTTCCTCATTTATAAATCCATTTAAAAATGCACTTTTAACATCCATTTGAAATAAATTGATATGCATATGACATGCAAATGCAAGTAATAATCTAATTGCTTCTAAGTCTAGCTACAGGTGCAAAAGTTTCATCAAAATCAATTCCTTCTTCTTGATTATATCCTTTTGCAACTAATCTAGCTTTGTTTCTAATTACTATGCCATTTTCATCTAATTTATTTCTAAATACCCATTTTGATCCTATAACAGAATGATCTTTAGGTCTATCTACAAGAGTCCAACATTATTCCTAGTAAATTGATTTAATTCTTCTTGCATAGCTAACATCCAATTATTATCTTTTTCTGCTTCTTCAATAGTTTTAGGTTCAATTTGAGATACAAATGCAAGATGATTATTGATGTTTCTCATTGATGATCTAGTTCTTACTCCTTGAGATGGATCACCTATAATTAATTCTTTTGGATGACCATAGGCATATCTCCAATCTCTAGGAAGATCTATATCATTATGATTTGCATCAACAACATCAACACTAGGAGAATCATTATCTTTAGCTTCTTGTTCATGATCTGAAGATACATCTATATTTAATTTTTCAATGTCTCTTTCTAGAATGTTTGTATCTTCCTCATCATCAATCTTTCAGAACTTGATGCTAAAGATTCATCAAAAATTACATGAATAGATTCTTCTACAATTAAGTTTCTCTTGTTAAACACTCTATAGGCTTTACTAGATGTTGAATATCCTAAGAAAATGCCTTCATCAGATTTTGCATCAAATTTTCCTAGATTATCTTTACCATTATTATGAATGAAACATTTACAACCAAATGCATGAAAGTAGCTTATGTTTGGTTTTCTATTATTCCATAGTTCATAAGGAGTTTTCTTAATGATTGGCCTAATTAAAGCTCTATTAAGAATGTAACATGCCGTGTTTATAGCTTCCGCCCAAAAGTATTTTGGTAGGTTGCTTTCACATAGCATGGTACGGGCCATGTCTTCTAAGGTTCTATTTTTCCTTTCAACTACTCCATTTTGTTGCGGTGTTCTAGGTGCTGAAAAATTATGATGGATGCCATTTTCTATGCAAAAGTTTTCAAATAAATGATTTTCAAATTCAGTGCCATGATCACTTCTAAGAGACACTATGGTGTTGTTTTTCTCATTTGTGACCTTCTTGAAGAATTTCAAAAATAATGGAAAGGTCTCATCTTTATGAGCTAAAAACAATACCCAAGTGTATCTAGAGTAATCATCTACAATCACAAGACCATATTTCTTTCCTCCTAGACTTGTGGTTCTAGTAGGTCCAAAAAGATCCATGTGAAGTAGTTCAAGTGGCCTAGAAGTGGAAACAATATTTTTAGTTTTGAAAGAATTTCTAGTTTGTTTTCCAAATTGACATGCATCGCAAATTTTGTTATTTTCAAAATCTAGTTGTGGAAGTCCTTTTACTAAATCCATTCTAATTAATTTTGAAATTAGGTGTGTGCTTGCATGACCTAATCTACGATGCCACAACCAATCTCATTCATATTAGCATTATTAGCAACTAAGCAATGATTACTAGTAGACAAATTGTCTAAATCAATCAAGTATACATTGCCATTTCTATTTCCAATAAAAATAATGCTATTATCAATGGGATTAGAAACAGTGCAGATAGATGCTTCAAATGATACTTTAAAACCTTTATCACATAATTGACTAATACTAATTAAATTATGTTTTAAACCATTAACATATAAGACATTTTCAATATATGTGGAGGGAGTTATTTGAATTTACCAAACCCCATGATTTGGCCTTTGCCATTGTCACCAAATGTAACAACTCCTCTTTTGCTTTCAAGGGTGATGAATTGATCCTTGTCACCCGTCATGTGTCTTGAGCAGCCACTATCGAGATACCACTTTCGCTTTGATCTTTTGGCCGCAAGACACTCCTGCAAAAATAATTAAGTCTTATATTTAGGTACCCAAGCCTTCTTGGGTCCTTCATGGTTAGTAGCATAAAAATTGTTCCTTTGGGAACCCATATTTTCTTTCCTTTACTATTTAAATTTTGTTACTTTTCTTACATTACATTCATAGGATTTATGGCCTTTCTTGTTACAATAATGACATGTAACATTATCTATTTTGTTCTTTTCTAAAAAAGTTTTTGACAAATTTTTGTTTTAAGTTAGGTCTATATCCTAATCCAGCCTTATCAATATAGCTCTTTGATTACTTAACAATAAATTAAGTTTTTCAGAACTATAAGTAAATTTATCAACAATATTTTATATTTATCAACTTCCTTCTTTAATTTATCATTTTCATTAGAAATTGATTCTTTTCTTTTGTCAAATTTTATTTTCAGATTTCAGCATTTAATCTCATTAGTAAGATTTCTTTTTCTTTAATGAAATTGAATTATCATTTTTCAAAACTGTATTTCTTTTTCAAAACTTTAAAATCATCAACTAGTTCATTAAAAGCTTCAAACAATTCATCAAATGCAAAATCATCACAAGGATTTTCAGAACTTACCTCATTGTCGTCGTTTGCCATAAAGCAAATGTTTGCAACTTCTTTTTGATCTTCCTCTGAAGAGGATTCATCGCTGTCGCTCCAGGTTGCAACATAGGCTTTCTTCTTCTTCTTGAAAGTCTTCTTTAGTTGAGGACAATCATATCTAAAGTGCCCGGTTTCTTACACTCATAGCAAATCAAGGGGTCTTTCTCTTTGTCCTTGTCCTTGTCCTTTTCTCTTTTCTCCTTCCATCTTAATTCCAGATTTCTTCTTGTGGAAGGGTCTCTTTCTTCTCATGAATTTTTTGAATTTTCTTGCTAGAAGAGCTGTCTCATCATCATCATCATTATCACACTGCAGCTCTCCTCACTTTCTGCAGCCTTAAGAGCTATGTCTTTTCTTTTTCACATCTTCCTCTATGTGCTGCTTCATGGTTAATCATGGGTCATTAGGATCCAAGTAGCTCCTCTAAGGGTAAGGTGTTGAGGTCCTTGGCTTCTTGGATTGCTGTCACCTTTGCTTCCCAAGTCCTTGGAAGTGACCTGAGAATTTTGCGAACAAGTTCAGAATTAGTATATGTTTACCTAGACTTTTCAAACCATTTACAATGTCGGTGAATNATGTGAAAAGAACCTCGGCGGCCCTGTGATCATAAGGACACCCCCAGGCCAACACCGAGAAACCCTCCAGGTGGTTCAAGTCCTATGGTCTTGGCGACCCTGAGTCAAACTTCTAGACCGGCACCGAGAAACCCCCATGGTAGTTTTCAAAAGGATCTCGGCGGCCCCGTGATCATAAGGATACCTCGGGCCGGCACCGAGAAATCCTTGAGGCCATTCAAGTCCTATGGTCTCGGTGGCCCCGAATCAAACTCCCAGGCCGGCACTGAGAAACTCTTATGGTAGTTTTCAAAAGGATCTCGGCGGCCTCATGATCATAAAGACACCTCCAAGCCGGCACCAAGAAATCCCCAAGGCGATTTAAGTCCTATGGTCTCGACGGTCCCGAGTCAAACTTCCGAACCGGCACCGAGAAACCCCCATAGTAGTTTTTAAAAGGACCTCGGCGGCCCTGTGATCATAAAGACACCCTAGGTCGGCACCGAGAAACCCCCGAGGTGGTTCAAGTCCTATGGTCTCGGCGGCCCCGAGTCAAACTCCCGAGCCAGCATCAAGAAACCCCGTGATAGTTTTTAAAAGGACATCAGTGGTCCCATGATCATAAGGATACCCTCGGGCTAGCACCGAGAAACCTCTAAGACGGTTCAAGTTCTATGGTCTTGGCAGCCCTGAGTCAAACTCCCAAACCGGCATCGAGAAACCCCCGTAGTAGTTTTCAAAAGGACCTCGGTGGCCCCGTGATCATAAGGATACCCCCGGACCGGCACCAAGAAATCCCCAAGATGGTTGAGGTCCTATGGTCTTGGCAGCCCCGAGTCAACTCCCGGGCCGGCACTGAGAAACCCCTGGGGCGATGGTTGCCATCAACATTCAAGGAACACTTCAGCAAAAACCCTGGGAGACTAAGGCAAACCTAAACGTTTCTATGAAGCGCATCAAATTGTCGACTCTCCAAATGTACTCAAGAGACCGAAGGTGCATCTTGTCGATTCTAAAGGCTAAAGCCAAGATATGATCGCCAAATACTAAGGCGCTACAAAAAGATAAGTCCATTATGCTTGAACAAAATATTTCTTTCATTAATTTTATGACAGTATCATACAAAAGACCGACATTAGTCGGACTACAAAGTGCTTTAAAAAGAGAAAAGAAATAAACTCTAAGGTTCAGAGGGTCCCGGCCCGTCTTTGGCGTCACTTCTCTGGATCCCCCTCTTCATCTTCAGGTTGAAGGAGTTCAAGGCCACTTATTTTGAAGATCCACGAGATCCTCTCTTTACATCTCTCGAAGTCGTGGGAGAAGGCATCCATGGCCGCTTCACTCAACTCCGCAGCAAAGTCAGTGGAGCCTTTGTACCGCTCCACGATCGCCCGAGCTTGGGCCTCGGCGACAGCCACCTTCTCTGCAGCTTGGGCCTCGGCGGCAGCCACCTTCTCCGCAGCTTTGGCCTCGACAGCGGCCAATTTTTCCATTGCCTCTCGGGCTTGAACCTCGGAGGCAGTTTTCTTCTCCCAGAAGGTTTGAGCGTCTGCCTGCGAGAGCATGCTTCTCCATAGCAGCCTGGGCTTCAGACTCGGCCTTGTCGGCCCTCTCCCCGGCATGTTCCAACTTGATGAGGGCATCTTCCAACCTTTCCTCAGTCGGCCAAAGCCTCATCATGGCATCTACCAGTTTGGCCTTGGCAACTCTAGCCTTACTATCAGCTGCCTCTACCTAGGCCTTCAGAAAGCGGCTCCCCTCCTGCTCGGAGCTCGCTAGTTGCCTTCTTCTCTCGGGCCTAGACCTCAGCCAATTCCTTAGCCAAGGTGTTGGCACGGGTTTTGGCATCCTCGGCACAGACGTCCCGAAGAACAAAGAGGCCGTTGGACATCTATGTGAGGTAATCGGTTAAAAACTTTGATTAAATCCAATATAAAAGGCAAACAAAGTCAACAAACATACCTGAAGGGCAGTGATGAAGAGAGTGTCGAGAGCATCAGCAATGGGCAAATGGCGAAGCTCAGCTTGGAAACTTGGAGGCTGGACCACCTCAGCACACACTATGCCAGCTGATCACGGCTCATCGCAGTCACCTGTGATGGCTGACTCCTGGGCTTGCTGGTAGGGGGCACCCTCCTTCCTCCGACATTGGTTGGGTGGCCAGTGGAACATCATCTTCGACTTCCACCATCGGAGGCATCCCAACCCTCACCTCTGGTATGGCTTCACCTTTGGGTTTGGCGGTGGCCGAGGGCTCGTCGCTTCAATAGAAGAAACCCATGCTGCTGGTACTTCGGCAGGGGGATCTCCCTTCTCGGCTCTTCCACCGGGGCAGCCTCGGGAGCCGTGGATGAAGCTGTGGGTGGCCAGGATGACCCGCCCTGTTCTTTCCGGTGAGGCTTCTTAGGATTTGCCCTCATCGTGTCACCGATGACCTCTTTTCTCTTTCGGAGGCCCACCATTAAAATGTCAGGAAAAAACTTCATTGTGCACAAGGAAGCAAAGATCGGAGCCAAAAAAAAAAAGAATGAATGAAATGAAAATGAATGATGACTAAGAGGATATGGCGCTCACTGGGTGCCGGTGTTGGCGACACTGATGCTGCACCGATCACTGGTGCTATGCCAACGTCGCGGAGGTTGTCCTCCGATAGAAGCTCCCAATAGGGAGGAAGATCGGATGATAACAGCGTATTAAAAATCTCTCGGTCTTCCTCATTTATGGTTGAATTCTTATTAGAGCTGGTGTCAGGAGCGCCCCAGTTCGTCTTCACCCCATCCAAATGGACATAGAGAAATCGGGATTTCCATCCCTTGATTTTGGAGGGCAGGTCAAGCTTAAGGGCTTTTTTGGGTTGGAGGCAAAACTCTACCCCGGTTTTTTGGGATTATGAGGTTTGTACAAGGCCTAGAATAAAGAAACTCGAGCATGAATGCCATAAAAATATAGCAGAGAATAATGAAGGCACAGATAATCCGAATGAAATTCAGAGATAGCTACACCGGAACAAAGTCATACATATCTAAGAGGTTCAGAAAGAAGGGATGACAAGGAAGACGAAGTCCACTCCTAAAAAATTCTTCATACAAGGCAATCCCACCAGACTGGCTGGAGATTATCTTATCACCAGAGCGAGGAGTGGAGATGCAAACACTATCAGGAATCTCGTACTAAGCCCTAAGGTTCTTTATGTCTTGGGCAATCATGGTGGAGGCTATCCCCTTCGGACCTACGGACTCAGAGAGGGTAATCGGAGGAGATGCCGGATGACTAGGTGATTGAGAGGAAACCCTAGGGGGCGAAGGAGAAATCCTAGGAGGCGAAGGAGAAGAGGCCCTAGTGATGGAGGAGAAGTCCTAGGTCATGTTTGGGCCGCGGTCGTCGAACGATCATGGATAAAGATGCCACCAGGAGCCCGCATCGTGCCTGAAAGATCTTCTCCCTGGAGGGTTCGACCATGAGACTCTTACCTTTTCTACGAGAGTCGGAATCCATGGGTGAAAAGAGCAAAAAAAGTGAAGGAAATGACCTGAAGATCAAAGAGATAGAGACGAGCTCAAGACTTAAAAGGCGAAGAAGACACATGGAAGGTAATGGAGGCATGAAGGCTCAAAAAGGTGGGCGGGACAGTCTTTATACATAATTTTTGAATGTCCCGCCCACTACAGTGCCACGCGAAGATTAACGAGTGGAGATACCATCCAGCTATCCATGAACTCTTCGTTGTTCGAGATACAACACCTCGATGGCACTTGAAGGGCGTGATCCACGCCCAATGATGGGACACATATAAGAACAATCCAATAATGACGCTCTACATTTTTCGTTGATCGAAGGATATTTTTCTCAATCTTCCTGCGGGCAGTAACGCTTCTAGCATCATTCCTTAAATGATGAAAAGACTTCGAAGAGACTTTACCTCTTTGGAGGTTCATGCCCGTCGTCGCTAATTTATGGCGCGCAAGGTTCAATAAAAGCAAAAGAGTTTACGCTCCTTTTTCTTGGCAAGTGCTGCGTGCATGAGCGCCAAGACTCAAGAGCGGAGAGGCATATGATATGGCTAGTAAAAGCCACATGGGGGTTAACGGCTAAAATTACCCAACGATGAAAGTTGTTAGAATGCCAGCAGCCCCAAGGCAGCCCCAACTTATAAGCGGTTCCTAAACGGCCTCGGCTCTTAGGCGGCACCAGTTCATAAGCGGCTCCTAGGCGGCCCCATCTCTTAGGCGGCCCCAGTTCATAAGCGGCCCTGAAGTGGCCCCAATTCATAGCCAGCTCCAAGGCGGCCCCGGCCCTGACTTCTAGGTGGCACCAGTTCATAAGCGGCCCTAAGGCGACCCCAACTCATAAGCAACTTCTAAGCGGCCCCGGCTCCTGGCAACCCCAGTTCATAAGTGGCCCCAAGACGGCCCCAACTCCTAGGTGGCCCCAGGCCTTATTTTATTTTATTTTATTTTCAAAAGTAACTTCAGCTTCGAAGCAAGCCTCCACTTCTGACAAGGCCATGCCCACTAGTCATCTCTGATTCATGTATGTCTAATAAGACAAACTCCATCGATTCTGGCACAAGTTCAAGAAGTCATAATCCATCATGAAGCATTAATGACTTTGATTCGATAAGCCCAAAAGTCATCATCCATCATGAAGCTTGAATGATTCTGATCACATGAACCCTCAAAAGGTGATCATCTGCTAAGAAGTACCAATCACCCAGCTCAGATGGGATAAATCAAACTAATTTTGACATTCCATTCAAGAAGTCGTCGTTCATCATGAGATTCAAAGCTTTCGAAGCAAGTTACACATACCCCAAGCATCAATAAAACGGATAAGAGGGACTCCTGATCAAGGTATGAACACTCAAGCACTTGAGAGTTTTATGATCTTCTTCCTGACTCTCTCTCTCTCTTGAGCTTCTTCAAGCTCACGGCTATGATTCTGATACTAATTTGAGCGTCGGAGGTTCCTGCCAGAATATTCGGTCGTCAGGACTTCTTGCAGATCTCGGCGTCGAGATAAAGCTTCTTCAGCAAACCCACGGCACATCCATTGACGCTCAAAGACATCAGCTCAAGGTGATCAAGCATCATCACCTGTCAAGAGCCAAAACCTCCAACACAACACATTTAATAGATGTAAACAATTTATATTTTTCCTTGACATTCTAAAGTTGATGAACCAAACGCGTTTGTAGATCCATGATGCTCAACTCTTTTTTCCATGCACCCAGAACTCTTTTCAGCACTTAAAACTACACGCAACCTCACAAGAAATGAAGGGAAGATTTACGTGTTCCCCTGGCGTCTGTTTCTGCTCGAGGGTTTGCAATATCATAATATATTATCAATCATAATATTTATAGAAGAAAAGGACCGATCAAGGCTAACAAGCCATGGAAACCCTGCATTTATTTTCACCCGAGGGTTTGCAATATCATAATATTCTTGATCATAATATTTATATAAGAAATGGACTTGATGTGGCTGATAAAGCCACGTGTAAGATAACGACCGAAATTACCTGACAACGAAAGTCGAAATGGTGCTAACATCCCAAGTCCTAGGTGGCCCCGATTCTAAGACGGCCCCAGCTCCTAGGCGGCCCCAATTCTCAGACGGCCCTAGCTTCGGATTTGGCCTCAGCTTCCCAGACAAGCCGTCGCCTCCAACTAAACCGAGCCCACAAATCGCTTGTGGCCCGTGCATCTAATAGGACAAGCTCCACTAGCTCTGGCATAGGACCTAAAAAGTCATCATTCATCATGAAGGTTTAATTACTCGGATCAAATGGACCTAAAAAGTCATCATCCATCATGAAGCTTTAATTGCCCAAATCAGATGAGCCCAAAAAGTTATCATCTGCCATAAATTATCAATCACTCAGTTTAGATGGGATGAATCCCACTAATTTCGACATTTCATCCATAAAATCATGGCCCATCATGACATTCCAAGCTTTCTAAGCAAGTCTCACAGACTCCAAGTATCAATAAAATGAGTAAGAGAAACCCTGGATCAAGGGAAGCACTAAGAAAACTTCTTTATTTTCATCTCTTTCGAGCTTATTCAAGCTCACGACTGTGATTCTGATCACTGACTTGAGCGTCTAAGGGTTTTCATCGAAATATCTGATCCTCGGGACTTCTTGCAGATCTCGACGTGGAGATGAAGTTTTGTCGGTGCACTCACAGATGCTTAAGGATGTCAGCTCATAGTGATCAAGCATCATCAGGATTGATCAAGGCTAACAAGCCGTAGACACCCCCACCACACAGCACAACTTGAAAGCAATTTTTCTCACAGTACCAGTAACCCATCCATGAGAACAAAAGCGAGTGAAAGACAGCAATCAAATACAAAAAGAAACCTATACACAATTATGAAAGATAAAATGCACAAATGATATCCTAAAAGGACTTTACGCTTACAACCGGTAGCCTGCTAAGATCAGCCAGCAGAACACTACGAAATTCTCAAGACATGTGCGGGTGGTTTGGCTTTAACATCAGCATTTCGAGAGAGAGAGAGAGAGAGAGAGAGACTAGATAACCCTCAGTTCGTACGCGCCGGCCGTTGTTATGCATCTCACCCATGGAAGGGCTTGGTACCCACTTTTCTCTATGATTTTTAAGTAACGAACCTGCATATTTGATGGTAACATGATAAAGAAGCAAAACTTTAACTGCCAAAGTTGCAAAAGATGCAGAGAGACAAGAAAGGACCGGCAACACTCAGGTTCTGATCATCATACATACCGAGTCCTATGTTCATATGAAGCATAAAATTCAGCAAAGATAAATGTGGAATTTACTTGTATCCCAAAAACCGTAAAATATATGGAATCTCAAACTTCACACG
The DNA here is from genome assembly GCA_900491605.1 of Calamus simplicifolius. Taxonomy (NCBI): domain Eukaryota; kingdom Viridiplantae; phylum Streptophyta; class Magnoliopsida; order Arecales; family Arecaceae; genus Calamus; species Calamus simplicifolius. The sequence continues at coordinate 28,615 of UESW01004455.1, forward strand.
TATGGGAGCTTTTTTCTCACGCATCGCTTCTTCATAAGTTATACTAGGAAGGTTGAATTCTGCCCTCAGCATGAACTCCTAAAGAATCAATTTAGTTTAAGAGCCGTAAGGAAGAATATCAACACACTATTGGACACAGAAACCCTAGTGAGTCAATGAATGGGCTATCAATTGGTGATATAATGCTAACTTAGAGCTAAAAAGGTCTAGGGGTTTAAATCACACCTTGCCCAAGGAAAAGATTTTATTTTCCAGAGCAATGCATCGTTCTCGGGTGCATAGTTGGCAGATCCCATGGAGGTCCGCACATTAGGATTTGTAGCATCTGAAGGTACAGACACTTCGATTTCAACATTTGTTGCAGTGCTGCAGAGAATGTGACCATGTTATTCACAAAGCCAATTAATGATTTTGGCCTATGAGAACCAGCAAGGTGGAAAAAGCATGCAAGCTTCTGTTAATATAAATCAATTACAGAGAGTACCTCCGTTCCTTGAATCAACTTCTTGCCTTTATCATGAGCTCTATTCGACTTCTTGCGTGCCTCTCAATTTGAGCTTCCACCCAGATAACAAGCTTTACCTAAACAAGAAGAATCGAAAATAGAAACGGTTTTATGAGCTTGTTAGATGATAGGAAAAATATAATGAAGGGTTCACACATCTAAGCAAAAGGTTGACCTGAGTACTAAGTCTGAATGTCATCAAATCAAAAGATCCATCAAGTGGTATGAAGGATATTATCCTGTCATTCTCAAAATAGGCCAAACGTACAAACCTACACCAAAATGAGTTGTGAAAGTCCAAGTTATGCCAGCCGTCCAGATCGTTACTCAAAGAAGGGAAGTAGTCAATAAATATCAACAATAAAGGGAAAATAAGTTATACTGGTGAAATTTGATATCATCTAGATATATGACTTTTTCTTTTGTGGCCCGACCTTGAGCCTCCAAAAGCACCCCGTCATTTAGCCCAAGTTTACACTCAGGCATTCCACTGCATGGACAACCAGAAGGATTATGACAGCGAGGAAGAATGCCATGCACATTTGGGAAAGCATTAAAGAAGTCAAACAGACAGGCACGTCTCCCGACTTTATTGATATGACATGAAGAGGATACCATTTGATTAATCAAGTTAAAACTAAAATTCAAAGGAAGCAAGAACTGAAAACCTCTGCAGCCATATGATGAACACAGCATGCCTGTCTCATCAGTGTCACAAATCCCTAGTAAAATCTATTTTGGAAGACAACTTTTGCTACTATGAATGGCTCGTGCATTTATTAAATCATTTGGATGATGAAACACCAACAATAATCAGATTCATTTAGAGAAAACAGCGATTCTTCAAATCATTCATTTTACCATTACATTAAAATACCAATCCATCACTGAATGGGCAATGGTGATTTCTATGAAGTATAAGACGTTTCCCATTATCATCCATGCTTGCAGGATTATTGGATTTTTCTGTCTGAAAGATTCAATGAACCAAATCAATTCAAGAAGGCAGTCAACAAGTTGAAGAAGGCGCTTGTGGTATCTTAATGGGGGCATCCTTCTTCCAACAATCATGCAAAAAGTGTAAGACTTAATTTAAATATATTGATCACGATATCAAATATGCAGAAATACGATATCAATATATTTATTATGATCGATAAATACCTCCAGCCATTATTATTAATGTTCTTTCCGACGAGGGTAAGGAATTCGATCTTCCTTGAATCAGCTGCATGGGATCTTGATCTTCCTTCTCTCTAGGGATCTCGATCTTTCTCCTTCGATGGATCTTGATTGATCTTCCTCCTCCTCTCGATAGATCTTGATTGATCTTCCTCCTCTCGATGGATCTTGATTGAGTTCTTCCAATCAATGAGCCATCGCACTCTGATGGTGTATGCCCTCAGGATGTGCTCTTGATCAGGGACTCAATGCCTCCGCTTATTAGGTTTTTCTTTCGATAACCATGTTGAAAACCTTAGGAAGGGTTCCCTATTTATACTCAATTCCCTTCACCGCATGCTCCCATCAAGCAAGCGTTCAACATTAAAGGGGTGGCTGTTATCACTTCTTAATTAGTGAAACGCTAGTTAATAAAATAAGGACCATTAAAAGGCGACGGGTTATTACATTCTCCCACTTGGTCCGTATATTTATCAACACTGAACAAGAAACTAAATACATGAATCATAGCGATAGGTCCTCTATAATTGAGTATTATCTTCTATGTATTACAATGCATTCAATTTCTTTACCACTATTCCAAATGTGACAACATAACATAATGAATAAACCATATGTTTATTCAGAGTCCAAAAGAAAAGTTTGTCATTTCTCAAAAGTCATATAACGTGTACACCTGAATGAGAAATAAACAAATAATTGAAATAAGAGTTTCTTTGTACAAATTGTTATCCATACAATTATATCATGGAACCAACTCCCATTCTTATCACATGATCCTTAAACTTCTTAATTGGCATGCCTTTAGTCAAAGGATCAGCTATCATCAATTCAGTGCTAACGTGTTCTATGACCACTTTATTTTCTTTAACACGTTCTCTTATGGCTAAATACTTAATGTCGATATGTTTACTTCGACTACCACTCTTATGGTTTTTAGCCAAAAATACAGCAGCTGAATTGTCACAGTACAATTTAATTGGCCTAGTAATGGAGTCAACAATTCTAAGCCCTGAGATGAAACTCTTCAACCATACACCTTGCGATGTAGCCTCAAAACAAGCAACGAACTCCGCTTCCATAGTAGAGGTAGCAGTCAAGTCTGCTTTGCACTCCTCCATGATATGGCTCCACCAGCTAACATAAATATAAATCCTGATGTTGATTTCCGAGAATCAACGCAGCCAGCAAAGTCCGAATCTGAGTAGCCCTCTATCTCCAAATGATCAGTTTGTCTATACATGAGCATGTAGTCCTTGGTCCCTTGAAGATACCTCATGACCTTTTTAGCAGCTCTCCAGTGGTCTAAACCTGGATTACTCTGATATCTTCCCAACATTCCTACTGCAAATGCAATGTCAGGTCTTGTGCAAACCTGAGCATACATTAGGCTTCCAACAGCTGAAGCATATGGAATGTTGTGCATCTGTTCCCGTTCAAGTTCATTTTTAGGGCACTGGTTCAAAGCGAACTTGTCACCCTTCACTATAGGTGCAACACTTGGTGAACAATTTTTCATCTGAAATCTCTCCAAGACTTTATTGATATAAGTTTCTTGAGACAATCCCAAAATGCCTCGAGATCTTTCTCTATGGATCTTAATGCCAATGACATAAGATGCCTCACTCATATCTTTCATATCAAAATTTTTAGAGAGAAATTGTTTCACCTCATGTAGCAACCCTTTATCATTGGTTGCAAGTAGAATGTCATCCACATATAGGACCAAGAAACAAATTTTGCTCCCACTAACCTTCTGGTATATACATTGATCCATGATGTTCTCTTCAAAACCAAAGGAAGAGATCACATCATGAAATTTTAAATACCACTGACGTGAGGCTTGTTTCAATCCATATATGGATTTCTTAAGCTTGCAAACCAAATGCTCACCATCACTAGAGGAAAATCCTTCAGGCTGTTTCATGTAAACCTCTTCCTCTAGATCTCCATTAAGGAATGCGGTCTTCACATCCATTTGATGTAACTCAAAATCAAAATGAGCTACCAATGCCATAATTATTCGGAGAGAGTCTTTCTTGGATACAGGAGAAAATGTCTCCGTGTAGTCGATTCCTTCCCTCTGAGTGAATCCTTTGGCAACGAGTCTTGCTTTATATCTCTCAATGTTGCCTTGTGAGTCTTTCTTTATTTTGAAGATCCATCTACATCCAATGGCTTTTACACCATCAGGCAACTCAACAAGATCCCAGACTCGATTAGATGCCATAGATTCCATCTCGTCCTTCATGGCATTGAACCACAAGTTTGATTCCTTAGAACTCATGGCTTGTGAAAACGTTTCAGGATCATTTTCGGCTCCAATGTTATAGTCAGATTCATGTAGATACACAACATAATCACTAGGAATTGCTGATTTCTTTATTCTAGTTGATCTTCTTAATGTTGTGTCAATGACCTCTTGAGGAGTATCTTGCACAACTGATTGTTGATGAACAACACGATCTTCTAGATTACCATCAGCTTGTGAAATCTCAATGACTGGTTGTTGGGCACTTAATTGAGTTTGAGGAGTGCTATAAATAACAACCAATCCCTCACTTGAAGTGGAAGCTGGAATAACTGAATGATCTTTCTCAGAAGAAGCCAAATACTGAGATTGATCACTCCCACTGATCAAGTCATTCTCAAGAAATTTTGCATTTCTTGATTCCACAATCCTAGTGCTGTGAGATGGACAATAAAATCTATAACCCTTGGACTTCTCAGCATATCCAATAAAGTATCCACTAATAGTCCTTGGGTCTAGTTTCTTTTCTTGTGGATTATAGACTCTTACTTCAGATGGGCATCCCCAAACGTATATGTTGCAAACTTGGTTTCCAACCTTTAAATAACTCAAATGGCGTTTTGGAAACAGCCTTGGTTGGAACCCGATTCAATATATACGCAGCAGTTTTAAGAGCTTCAGTCCACAAGGATTTAGGTAAGTTAGAGCTGACAATCATGCTCCTTACCATGTCCAATAATGTCCGGTTTCTCCTTTCAGCTACACCGTTTTGGTCAGGAGACCCTGGCATGGTGTATTGTGCAACAATTCCATTTTCTTCAAGAAACCGAGCAAACGGACCAGGTGCTTGTCCATTCTCAGTGTATCTACCATAATATTCTCCACCTCTATCTGACCTCACGATTTTAATTTGCTTGCCGCATTGTTTCTCTACTTCTGCCTTAAATACCTTAAAGGCATCTAATGCTTCGTTCTTATTATGAAGTAGGTAGAGATACATATATCGTGAATAGTCATCAATAAATGAGATGAAGTATCTCTGACCATACGAATCCATATCTGGGCTACAGATATCCGTATGTATGATCTCCAGTATTTCCGAACTTCTCTTGGCATCTTTCTTGGACTTGTTGGTTTGCTTTCCCTTTATGCAGTCCACACAAGTGTCAAAATCAGTAAAATCAAGAGTATCAAGTACTCCATCTTTTACTAATCTTTTAATTCTCTCAATGGAGATATGACCTAATCTCCGATGCCACAAAATAGAGGAATTCTCATTTATAACACATCTTTTCATACCAGTTTGGGCGTGCATCACATTATAGGTGGTATTATTTTTCAAATTGATTTGAAAAAGATTGTCTGACAATGTACCATTCCCAATAAGCTTAGATTTATAAAATAAATCAACAGAGCTTTTATTAAAATTAAAGGAGTATCCTGCTGGTACAAGCCTTGACACTGAAATCAAATTTCTAGAGAAACTTGGAATATAAAATGTCTTTTCCAAATCCAAAACAAAACCAGAATGTAAAATAAGTCTGCACGTCCCAATTGCTTCCACATGTGAACCCATCTTGTTTCCTGAATAGATGCTTTGTTCACTTCCCAATGGTTTCCTTTGATTTAGAAAACCCTGCAAGGTATTTGAAACATGGATTGTAGAACCAGAATCAATCCACATGTGTTATGACATATAACCAAATTGGATTCATGACATACGAATGAGGTTAGAGTACCTTTCTTGTCAAGCCAAGCTTTGAATTTGAGACAATCTTTCTTTATATGCCCTTTCTTCTTGCAAAAGAAGCACTTGGACTCCTTCTTGTCTTCTGTATGGATGGATACTTTACCCTTTCCTTTGCGTTTGGTTTGGGAGCTTTAGTCTTTCTCTGAGTGACTAAATGTGCACTTTCTCCCATTTCTAAAATCAGCCTCCCTTCCTCTTGAACACACATGGTCAGAAGTTCATTAATTGACCATTTGTCCTTATGTGTGTTGTAAGATATTTTGAAGGGACTATACTGCTGTGGGAGTGAGCTCAAAATAAAGTGCACCAAGAAAGATTCTGACATCTCAACCTCTAGGGATTTCAACTGAGCCGCAATGTCCCTCATCTTCATGATGTGCTCACGCACACCTCCAACCGTAGTGAGCTTCATTGATGATAATTTTGTCATTAGGGTGCTAGCCATTGCCTTATCTGAAGACTCAAATTGTGCATCAATAGCCTTCAGAAGTTCCTTGACATTTTTGCACTCAGGAATTGAACCACGTATACTAGCAGAAATTTTAGTACGTATGAACATCATACTGAGGCGATTGGATCGTTCCCATCGTTCATACGCAGCAATCTCAGCCTGAGTGCTAGTAGATGTAACTGAATGTGGTTCATCCTTCCTGATAGCATAGTCAATATCCATGCACCCTAATTGAAGAAGAATTCTCTCCTTCCATAATTTATAATTATCACCACTTAAATCGGGAATGTCACATTTCATATCAGAAATATTAACAGGCAAAATAGCTGCATAAAAATAAAATCATGTTCATGTAATTGAATTTGAGGCATATAACTTGATGTCATGTTTTACCAATGTAAACATGCAATAACATGAATCAATAACATACAATAACTACCTGTGGGCTAAGTTATTATACTCAAATAGACTCATTAGCTTAATGATGTGACTAACAAATTATATTCCTTTCTTAATTCCTATGGGTAATTAAGAAAATAATTTGTTATCGCATCCTAATTAATTATATTAGTGCAACAAAAATTCCTGTGGGATAAGATTCATTACATTAATATAATTAGTCACAATTAATGTCATCTAACCTTATGTGATCTTTGCAACTCAATATATAATTTTGATTAATCAAAGATGCTGTGGCTACTCCTCAATTAATCAACATCATATTGATCACATGACATTGAATTCCATTATATGCATATAGATTAACCAATTTAGCATGATTATTAGGTAGTGATCTTAATCAACGTAACATTTCCAAATCAAGATCTGAGTTAGTCAAATTGGCTAGGCCAGTGAAATAGAAGTGGGGGTCCCCCCGTTGCTTTCCTTGGGTCAGTCAACGGAACCAATTAAGTAACCACAATCTCTTTACCTTTCTAGACACCAACTGACCAATAGACCTTGAAAGGATTTGCAATGTGATTTTCACACTACCACCAAATTCATGCATAGAATAAATCTAGTATGCAGAACTAGAGACAACATTTTAATTATCTATTTAATAAATTTTGAAATTATCATCTTAAGAAAAATTTTGTTAATTAAAACACGTCCGGCCGTAGCTCATTATTCTCTTGGGCCAGTCTATGCAAAACACCGTAGGCATAGAGACTCAGGAGGCGTATTTTAATACAAAAATTTAAACTTAAGAAACAAATGATAAAAACAAATCATGTTACATAATTTAATAAAACATTAAACAGATAATAAATGCATTTAAAATTCAACCAATCCAGATTTTAAATTCCGTGAGAGAACGAAAGACCATAAGCGAGAAAAGCGAAAACCGAAACAGGCAACGTTTTCTCTTTTTTTAATATGTCACCGTATGTGGTTATGGAAACCATGTTTCCGCTGCATTTCCTTTCTTTAGTTTTTTCTTTCTTTAATGCTACATTTCTTTTCTCTTCCTTTCTTTAATGCTATCTCTTTAATACCAAAAAAAATCCGGGAAACCTTTAATGCCAGAAAGAAATCTTTAATAGAAAAGAAAGAGGCCACGTTTTGTTTCCGCAAAAAAATCGGAATCTGAGATAGGTTTAATGGTTTCTGTCAATTCCGTGAACAAAGATCAGAACTGATCAAAACCTGAGATCCAAAAAACTGAAAACGGAAAATACGCGGCATAAATTGCTTGAAAAGAGAAACTTGGATGAAATACTCATAAAATAAGGCAGAGGTTTAAAAAGCTCTGATACCAAATGTAAGACTTAATTTAAATATATTGATCACGATATCAAATATGCGGAAATACGATATCAATATATTTATTATGATCGATAAATACCTTCAGTCATTATTATTAATGTTCTTTCCGACGAGGGTAAGGAATTCGATCTTCCTTGAATCAGCTGCACGGGATCTTGATCTTTCTTCTCTCTAGGGATCTCGATCTTCCTCCTTCGATGGATCTTGATTGATCTTCTTCCTCCTCTCGATAGATCTTGATTGATCTTCCTCCTCTCGATGGATCTTGATTGAGTTCTTCCAATCAATGAGCCATCGCACTCTGATGGTGTATGCCCTCAGGATGTGCTCTTGATCAGGGTCTCAATGCCTCCGTTTATTAGGTTTTTCTTTCGATAACCATGTTGAAAACCTTAGGAAGGGTTCCCTATTTATACTCAATTTCCTTTACCGCATGCTCCCATCAAGCAAGCGTTCAACATTAAAGGGGGGCTGTTATCACTTCTTAATTAGTGAAACGCTAGTTAAAATAAGGACCATAAGGACCATTAAAAGGCGACGGATTATTACGGGTTATTACAAAAAGAGCTTCTTAACTCGACTCAACTCAACTAAGCCTTTTCCCAACTACATATGCAAAAGAGCATGCAATCCAAAATACACCGGTGTTATACCTATGTTGAAAAGCATAAGCATTTGCTCCATGTGGTCATTTCTTCGATATTAACTCATAACAATTTTAACCCAATCCCCTTTCAAAGCTCGCGCGGTTGACACGCTTAGGGTGGGCAGGCCATTAAGCAGAAAGGATAACTCTTCTTGGACCTCCACCAACATTTCTAGACTCCCCAACATTGGCATCAGCTGCCACGCTGGACCCTACCTCTGACTGAGCCATTTCCAAGGTGGTGGTCAATGCAACATCAGGGAGTCGAGAGACACAGGCGGGGGCCCCGGGAAGAGTTATCTTACCCACTCTAAGCAAGTCACTGTATGAGCTTCAAAAGGAAATTGGATCAAAAAGAATAGTACTAATGATTTATATAGCTGATCCATCTACAAGATTGCATAAGCCTTGTTGTTCAAGCAAGATTCAGAGACTGAATCTGCTAGCATCTCTGATTCTTGCAAGCATTAATTTCACAAGAGTCTGACAAAGGAGGATCCACAAGGGCAATACAAACGGAGTGTTCAATCCATTTTTTTTTTTATAATTGATACAGGGTAATTGATATTATACAATTAACAGAAAAGTTAAAAATGAATGCCAAGTTACACAAAAATAATGATTCACAGTTTTCATACAAAATGCTCCACCATGGAATCAAATGCAACAAGTCATGTGAACAATTACAGTCTTGATTGTAAGATAAAATAATCTTTCTAGATGATTTAAGTAGCTTAAACACATACGATTCCATATCAATGAGGAAAAGATGAAAGAAAGGAGAGAATTACAGTACAAATAGTTTCCTAGCTTTCAGAAGAGAGAAAAGTTGTTCCTTCTATAGGGAGAAGGGAAGATAAGAGTGATTAAGGAAAGAAGAATGTGAAAGCGCATTTCGAATAAAGATGATTCTTAAAATGCGAAGGAAAATTGATTCCACAATGACTTTATACCATAAAAACAAATGAGGTATATATGACTTTCTCATCCTATGTGGAAGGGATCAAAGGATATTGAAAAGTCATTGCATTGATAGTTTGATGTTACTAAAGGATTTAACCACTTAAAAGTGGTGCTGCAAGAATTTAAAACTTAAAAATTCTTGGACAAAGAAAAAATAATAAAAGCACTATAAAAAAAATGTCATATCTAGCTAGTTTTGATTAGAAAGTTTCAGAAAATTTATTTTTATAAAGAGTATTTATGTTTAAGAGATAATAGCAACTTGCAAGGGGATTCTTGCAATAATAAAAAGGAATGTTTTAACATAATTTAGAAAGAACAGATAGGTGCAATGTTACTCGAATTTAGAGAAAAATACATGCATACAGACAGACAGACAGACAGGTGACTGTTGTATGCAATCTAGGGCCTCCACCACCACAAACCAAGGTAACTTATGTTAGAAATTGGACTCTGTGGGTATAGCACCTGTTACAAGCAGCTGAATCCACCCAATCTTTTTGGAGAGCAAGCACAGCTGTGTGAAAATTGGAAAGATTTTTCATGATCATTCAATTCATTCAGTTGCAAATTTTCTAGAGACAGCAAAATCTTTTTCATGATTGTTACGTGCTATAAGCCAGAAATTTGGGTCCTCTACAGGCGGTCAACTCATCAGATTTAGGAAAATATTTTTACAGTACCTTGGTTATAGAGATCAAAATAGAGGCAGCATTCTTATCAATTCCACCTTCATGTAGAATGTAAGGTATTAGCATGGGAGTGGAGTATGGCAAGAGGAAATCCACGGAGTTGTTGATGAGGTTTCCAGCTTGACTGGACACAAAAGACACAGAAACAGAAGAATAACCCTGAGAACCATTAGGTTGGAAAATATAGTATATAAAGAGAACCTTTATGGATGATGCAGACTTCAAGTAATTAGGTTTCAAGTAAACAGGGTATAGAAATTCAATTTCTTTCCCCAAGAATGACAATGGGACTAGAAGACCAACAGAACCTTTATGGATGATGCAAACTTCAAGATCCTACTAGGCTACAGAGTTTTTCTTCAGCTCCCGAAGGATGATAAATAACAGAAGACCTACTTTGAGACATCCCAAATGCTAGGCCTCATAACAATATGGAAGAACAGAAAAGTAATTCGAAATAAAATGGTTATTTTGTATAGGTAACAAAATAATCTTAAGATAGGATGATTTTACTCTTTCATCAAAGTTACCAAGAAACAATTTATGAAATTTTTTCAATAAAATGGCAGTATTTTTTATATTCATCTGAATTTTACTTTCGTGTAAAACCACTCATGACAATACCGAAAAAGTGGACAATTTTAAAGGCATTTTCAATTAAATGTTGATGAGATATTCTACTTAGTTTCTTAAAGTGGTGGTAAAGATCTTTCCATTCTTCGCGGATTACATTATTCTTTCTCTTCCAGTGTAACACAAACAAGATGTGGTGATCCAGCCCAGACTCAGGCCAAGCTGACTCAGTTGGAGGCCGAGTCAAAGAACCTGTAACCAAATCCTCTCTAGGTCAAAGGAGACAGGTAAAACTTGATTCACATAACATTTCATTGAGGTCTAACTTTAGTAGAAAGAGTGTTTTGCCTAGGATAATGCACTCATTTTAGAATCTTTCCAAGATCTTGAACCTGCACTCACTTTTTACGTACTTCCTTACTTAAGTACTCATGAACCATCTTTCACTACACCTACACCCCTCACTTCTAGCAACTAATATCAAAGCATTTCAACTTTGCTTTCTTTGTCATCAATGAATCTCCTTTTTTTTTTTGTTAGCTAAAATTAGTGTAAGCTACTTCAACTAGAGAAGCTGCATCGAGCACTTCACACAATGAAACCAGCTAAGAAGTTCCATATAATCCTTGCAACAAATCGATGTTCAACTTCTTTGATCTGCAACACCCATGACCATTCTTCCTTCACATACTTTGTCAGGTACAGCGACCTTATTTTATCTAGATTCTCATCATAATCACCCATAACAACAAAGTTATGTATGATCTGAGAGCAAGTTATACTCTTCAAGACTATGCATGCAGTTTGTGCTAGCTTGAATATGCATATCTGCTAATGTTTCCACAAATTTTCATGCAGTAACCAAATCTTCAGTACATTGAACTGCTTTATCACATACGCTGGTGACATTACCAAGCAGGTTGAGTATATGTATGGCCGCAATTCATCGGTTGTATCTTTCAAGAATTTTTTTTTTTTTTTTATTGCTAAACATATTTCAACATCATTATGATGTTTAGATTGCCTTGGATAGGATGATTTACTTATCCAAAGCATTGGTGCTATATAAGGACTTGTCATTTTCAAGAATGCTTGTGGTTTCCAACTATACATTAAAAAATAATAGAGTTAATGAGCTTGTACCGGAGAGAAAAAGAACTTGAGGAAATTCATAAAAGAGGAACATAAGCTTGCAATATTATGTACTTTTTTTTAAGATACCGATGAATTTAGCAATTTGAAAATGAATTGAACAACAAAAAGAATAAATGATGTAAAAGCACACCTCAAGTATGTCCTCATTTTTAATGCGCCAACAACATCTGACTGGATAATTTGGCCATTGCTGTTGACCAGAATATTGATGCTCTCTATAACATCCAAAAACACCTGAGCAAATTAGAATGATATTTTTTCCATAAGATGCAAATCTACCCCAGATCATTGACCGTCTTTAAAAGACAGGTTAAAAACAACCTACTTCATTTTTCTTGTACAGTATCCCTTCACTGCGCCGTGACATCGCATTTGTGACAGCCATTGGTGGCCTCTGTGAAACTTCCAGCCTGTAAGCATCTGTCTTGATAAACTCACCAAGGATCTTCGCCTCAGTGAACTGAGGGTAGCCAAAGTCCATCATTTCGTCCAGTAACTCATACTGCCCAAACCATTCAACAACATGGAATTCTATAATTTACAGTTCATATAATTCATAATCAGTGCAGCGGACAGATTGAAGCTTTTAGGTTTTAACTTCTTACCACAACAACAAAGTTATATTTTAATGACGACTCCTCCAACTCTTCAAAATAATGCTTAAAAACCTACACAAGCAACACTTGCCTTGTACTCACAAAGTCACGATTTTGCACTCATTTGTAACCAAGTATCATCTGGTACAATTCTTTAGCGATTTTTTCACGTTGAAAAGTTAAAGTCGTTGCAACAAAACCGAGAGCTTACATCCACTACATGATGTAAAAAGGGAGGACGGCTGGCAGCATTGCAGTTCTGCCTTGAAGCCGTCATCAAGAAGACATTGCTGTGCTGTATGAACATATAGGTCACTCCGTCAACGAATACCACCGGATCTTGAGTCTCCGGATCACCCTGCCACAAATCCAACACAAAAATTCCCTATTAAATCGACCTTTCCTCTCTTCAAAACAACAAATCAAATGCGGAATCTATCTAAACCTTTTCCAAAACCGTTAAAGAACTCCACATTTCAAGAATAAGAATCAAACGGTTACAAAAGCATGCGGAAAGCAAAGATTGCTCCGAGATTTGACCAATCTAGGATAATCTGTTAGCGTTTCCTTTTATGTGGCCCATGTGGATATATAATTGATTTATTATTTATTTATTCTAAATAATTTATGGTATTTATTTTACCAAATATTTAAATTTAAGTGATAATGATGGTTTAATAAACTAATTTTCTATTGGTTTATTTTTGGAAGTTATCTGATAACCTCTCTTGATGGAAAGAAAAATTTATCATATTATCAGATTGGTCCTCTCTCTCCTATATAGTCTGTTTGACCATCAAAATAGATAAAAAAAGAAATTAGAAAAGAGGGAGAAATTAATCCATATGCAGCCTCTTGTTTCTCGTCAATAAATATCAATGGATTAAGGTACGCATTCTTGGTTTATGTTTTTATGTAAAAATCATTTATTCTAAGATCTTGACTATTATGTTTATTAAGAAAAATTCTTTAATGGATCTTACATGTGGTATCAGAGCATTGATTAAAGAATTTATGATTTTTTTATTATAAATATCCAAGGATCAAATAACATAGCCCTTCTATTTTTATCTGGCCGATCAAGTGCGGAAATTACCGCGTGAATGTTGGTAAGATGTTTCCACGGAATAAGTGAGGCTTCTCTTCACACACGTTTTCCCTCTCCATGCCATGGGTCAATAAAGCCTTTATTCACGGAAGATCTCATGACGGAAGTTTGGATTTCATTAACACGATGAAAACCGCTTCATAAAGCCCATAACGCACCTTTTCTCTTCCTCCTACAGCTCCACGGACTTGAATTCCTGTGAAAGAGGTGCGGAAGGGATCTTGGGAGTCCATCTCTCTGTACGCACGCTCTTTACTTACGTTTTTCCTCTTCACGCATGGAGGATTCTCACACACACTCTCTCTCTTTTCACGCACGAAATTACGAACGTGTGAAGAGAGAAAGTGGAACGGTGGAAGAGGGAAGGAAGTTGATGTTGGCATCCGTTAACGAAACTTCCATCCCCTCGTGGCTTCCTTAATGGCACGACATCATAGTTTTAATTATTAAAATAATTGAAGGACATGAACTAGTGGAGAGATTGATATTATATGGATTCCAACGTTTTAATTAATGGAAAATGGATAAGTCAACAAGACTTTCGCATAATTGATTCATTACAAATGTTTATATATATATATATATATATATATATAGGTGTCATTCTTTATATTTATCATTGGCATGACATTGATCGAGATGAATTTTAAATTTTATTTACTCTTAATTAATTATTAGCATATGATTTCATCCTAAAATTTATGTTTTACTCTCTAATATTTATGAGATTAATGTTTTGAAAAAATATTATAGTAAAATTATGTGGGTACACTTAAGTCTTTAGCATTCACACAAGATATTATCATTAATTAAATTTGATGTCTATATTATGTAATTTGTTAATCACCAAAGTGGCCAAATTTGAAAGTTTATAGGTATTAAATTTAATTAAATAATTTAATTACTCATAATTATGTGATGCTTATAAATGAATGACATAATTTTTAATTGTTATGAGTATATTGAAGTTCATTGATTATAAATATTTAAGGGTCGTCCAAAGGTTGACTAGTCATTTTATAATCTATGAACATGATGTGGTCAATTAATATGCTTGGTTAGGTATGTTTAGCATATCCAAAGATAGCAAAATATCTAATTTGAGTATATATAATTGCCAAGTATGTAAAATTAAAATTAAGCATCAATTATGTTTACTGTTGTATATGTTGTATCACCCAAAGGAGAACTTCAATATGCACTTATTGTTTACTTGATAGAGTCTGAATATTTATTTAAATATATTACTCAAAGCATTAACGTGTGAGCATATTTTATTTGTTCCGTTTCTCTCCATTCACAAGCTATATCTGTTCAAACTTTCAATGGGCTTAATTTCTTTGAATGGTGCAAACAAGTTCAGTTTCACCTTAATGTTCTGGATCTTGATTTGACACTCATAAATGAGAAACCCACTACTCTTACTGACTCTAGCAATGCTGAACAGAGGTCTTTCCATAAGACTTGGGAAAGATCAAATAGACTTAGCTTGATGTTGTGCGAATGACTGTAGCAAACAATATCAAGTCCACAATTCCTGCTACCGAAAGTGCTAAGGAATTTATGAAGTTTATGGAAGCACGTTCCCAATCTGACTCTACTGATAAGTCACTTGTTGGGACATTGATGAGTACTTTAACAAATATTAAGTTTAATGGTTTTCATACTATGCATGAGCATGTTGTTGAAATGACAAACATAGCAGCAAGACTAAAGACTATGGGGGAAGTGAATGAGAATTTTCTTGTGCAATTCATTATCAACTCCTTGCCTCCTGAGCATGGTCCATTTCACATGAGTTATAACACTAAAGGATAAGTGGAATGTGAATGAACTGCAAAGTATGCTCATTCAAAAGAAAGCAAGACTTAAGAAACAAGAAAATCATTCTATTAATCTCATGGGTCAGCAAGGAAAAGGAGCTGGAAAGAAATCAAAGAAAGATAAGAAAGGAAATAGCAAGCAACGATCACTAAAGATAAATGGGTCAACTGCTCAAATCCACAAGAAGGAACAAAAGGATGATAAGTGTCACTTTTGAAAAAAGCATGGACACTATCAGAAAGATTGCCTAAAATGTAAGGCATGGATCGAAAAGAAAGTTAAGCCTAGGGCTTTTGTATGTTTCGAATCAAATCTAACAGAAGTTTCTTATAATACTTGGTGGATTGATACTGGTGTACCACTCATGTTTCTAATACAATGCAGAGATTCCTTACGATCCAAACCATAAACCTAAATAAAACTTTGTCTCAATGAGAAATAGAGTCAAAGTTTCAGTTGAAGCTGTTGGAACTTATTGTTTGATTCTAGACACTGGACATCATTTAGACCTTTTTCAAATACTTTATGTCCCTTCTATTTCTCGTAATTTAGTTTCTTTATCCAAACTTGACTCGGTTGGATATTCTTTTAAATTTGGAAATGGATGTTTCAGTTTGTTTAAACACAATCATCTTATTGGTTCTGGTATTCTTTCTGATGGTTTGTACAAATTTAAGCTTGATAGTCTTTTTGCTGAGACATTGTTAACCTTGCATCATAATGTTGGTACTAAACCTGGTTTAATGAATGAACAATCAACTTACTTATGGCATAAACGTTTGGATCGTATATCCAAAGAAAAAATTGAGAGATTAGTAAAGAATGAAATCCTTTCTGATTTAGATTTTACTGATCTTGGGATTTGTGTGGATTATATTAAGGGAAAACATACACAAGAAAAGCGCCAAAAAGTAAACAGCTCCTTGAAATTATACACGCCGATATATGTGAGCCTTTTGATGTTCCATCTTTTGGTGAAAAAAGTATTTTATCACCTTTATTGATGATTTTTCACGTTATGGCTATGTCTATTTGTTGCATAAAAATCTCAATCGGTAAATGCTCTAGAAGTGTTTATCAATGAGGTTGAAAGACAACTAGATAGAAAAGTAAAATTGTTAGGTCTGACAGAGGTGGAATATTATGGAAAGTATGATGAATCTGGATAATGCCCTGGTCCATTGTTAATTTCTTAAAAAGCATGGCATATGTACTCAATACACAATGCCTGAAACACCAGAACAAAATGGTGTTGCAGAAAGGCGTAATCGAACTCTAATGGACATGGTTAGGAGTATGTTAAGCAATTTATCATTGCCCTCATTATTGTGAATACATGCTTTAAAGACCGCTATATATTTGCTAAATAAGGTTCCTAGTAAGGCAGTTCCAAAGACTCCTTTTGAACTGTGGACTGGAAGGAAACCCATTTTGAGGCATTTACATGTTTGGGGTTGCCCGGCGGAAGTAAGGATTTATAATCCACATGAAAAGAAGTTGGACTCAAGAACAACCAGTGGTTTCTTCATTGGTTATCCAGAAAGATCAAAGGATATAAATTTTATTATCCTAACCATAGTACAAAAATTGTTGAATCTGGAAATGCAAGGTTTATTGAGAATAATAAAATTAGTGGGAGTTTGGAACCACGAAAGTACAAATCCAAGAAGTTAAGGTACAAATTTCTTCACCTATAACTTTTTCTCAAGTTGTTGAACCTTTTAACAACTTTTAAGAACAACAAATTAATGATCAAACACCACAGAATGATGATATTACTAATAAACTTGCAATAAACGAACCCAATGAAGTAGCATTAAGAAGGTTTCAATGACAAAGAAGAACTGCTATTTCTGATGATTATGTAGTTTATCTACAAGAATCAAATTTTGATTTGGATATTAATGATGATCCAGTTTCTTTTTCACAAGCCATGCAAAGTGCTAATTCATCTAAATGGTTAGATGTCATGCAAGATGAGTTAAAATCAATGGATTACAATGCAGTCTGGGATCTTGTTGAATTGCCTGAAGGTTGTAAAAGAGTTGGGTGTAAATGGGTCTTTAAGACTAAACGCGACTCAAATGGTAATATTGAACGTTGTAAAGCCAGACTTGTTGCAAAGGTTTTACTAAAAATGTGGCATTGACTACAGAGACCTTTTCTCCAATCTCTAAGAAAGACTCATTTAGAATTATTATGGCACCGGTAGCTCATGATTTGGAGTTCATCAAATGGATGTGAAAACCGCCTTTCTAAATGGGAGTTTGAATGAAGAGATTTATATGGACCAACCTGAGGACTTTTTATTTGAAGGAAAGGAACACTGGTGTGTAAACTGAAGAAGTCAATATACGAACTTAAGCAAGCTTCCCGACAATGGTATTTAAGTTCAATGATACCATTACATCTTTGGATTTAAAGAAAACACCATTGATTGGTGTATATATCTAAAGGTCAGTGGGAGCAAAATCATATTTTGATTTATGTTGATGATATCTTGCTAGCTACTAATGACCTTGGCCTATTGTATAAGACCAAGAATTTCTCTCTAAGAACTTTGAAATGAAAGATATGGATGAGGCATCCTATGTGATTGGAATCGAAATATTTCATGATAGATCACAAGGAATGTTAGGTTTGTCTCAGAAGGCATATATTAATAAAGTTCTTAAGAAATTCAACATAAACAAATGTTCTACAAGTATTGTTCCAATTCAGAAGGGAGATAAATTCAGCCTTATGCAATGTCCAAAGAATGAATTGGAACATAAATAAATGAACAAATTCCTTATGTTCCTTATACATAAAGGAATATTCAGACTCAAATTTTGTTGGATGTGTTGATACTAGAAAGTCCATATTTGGCTATTTGTTCCTTTTAGCTGGAGGAGCGATCTCATGGAAAAGTACGAAGTAGTCCGTCATTGCTACATCCACTATGAAAGCTAAGTTTGTGGCATGCTTTGAGGCTATAATTCATGGTTTATGGCTGCAGAACTTTATTTCAGGACTTGGGGTTGTTAACAGTATTACCAAGCCGCTGAAAATTTATTGTGATAACTCTGCAGCAGTCTTCTTTTAAAAAAACAAGTATTCAAAGGGTGCTAAACATATGTAATTGAAATACTTTATCGTTAAAGAAGTTCAGAAACAAAGAGTGTCAATTGAACATATTAGTACCAATCTCATGATTGCAGATCCGCTGACTAAAGGGTTACCGCCAAAGACATTTTATGAACATGTCGAAGAATGGGCATTATTGAAAATCATTAGTGATGTTATGTTTAAAGCTTTAAGTTCCTTATGTATTTGGCACTCTGAGCTCAATTAATTATTGTTTCTGAATCACTTTAGATCCTGTTTAATTATGCTGGTATATATACATAAATGAATTATGAGAATGTTAACAGGATTTGTCTTTGATAAAAACATTATTGTTAAGACCTTATTGCAATTCCCATTATATGTCATTTAAGTATAGAATTAGTAATGTGATACATCGAAGGGAGTACATCAAAATAATAGCATACAACCGCCATTATCCTTATTAGTTTTTGCTTAATGATGATTTCATGTTTGACCAATATTATGAAGGATTTTAGCTTCTGTTATGCGCATTATGATTGATTATTAAACCGGTATGTTTAATATCTCATATGGGCCAAGTGGAGAATGTTAGCATTTCCTTTCATGTGGCCCATGTGGATATATAATTGATTTATCATTTATTTATTCTAAATGATAATTATGATATCTGATTTTATCAGATATTTAAATTTAAGTGATAATAATGGTTTAATAAAGCTAATTTCTATTGGTTTATTTTTGGAAAGTTATCCGATAACCTCTCTTTGATGGAAAGAAAATTTATCGTATTATCAGATTGGTCCTCTCTCTCCTATATATAGTCTGTTTGATCATCAAAACAGATAAGAAGAGAATTAGGAAAGGGGAGAAACTCAATTTATCCGTTTCTAGTGAGCAATATCAATGATTAAGTACGCATTCTTTGTTTATGTTTTTATGTAAAAATCATTTATTCTAAGACCTTGGCTATTATGTTTATTAAAGAAAATTCTTTAATGGATCTTATAATCAAGAGAAAACAAAACAAAATATACCGGGGCTTGGATTTGAGAGAAGATGGCTTGCCTTTTTTCGATGAGCTGGGCGAAGAACGTTTGGCATGGAGGGCGGACACGTCCCCCGATAGTTGCCATACGAGGACGCCGCCCTTGATGTCAAGGAGGAAGAGCGCCGAGATGGCTCCCACCATGCGATGTTTGGATTCGGCGATCATATCAGAGGAGGACGAGAGGCGCGTGATCGGGATCTGGCCACCGCTTCCTCCCTTGCCGCCATCGAAGATCTCTGGCGTTCGAAGGCGGTGGCTCAAATGCTGATCTCCGCCTACACAAAGTGAACGTTGACTTCTCTCCGATACCCGGATCTCGTCCGAAGGCTTTTCTCTGGAGCTGGAGACGTAGAGGCCGGGGAGAAGAAAGCAGCAGCTCTTAGCTTGTATGAACGCGGTCACCGTCATGGAGAAGCCCGTTCATGATTTTATTTTGTAAAGATAACAAGGTCTACCTGAGCCGAAGACTGAGCCGAGACTCGAGTCTTGGTTGGGTCCATTTTTGTCCAGTTGGACTAGGGCCATGTCTAAATCTGTAAACATAACAAGGCACAAGTTTTCGCTCATGTTTTGGAGATGAAAGCTTTGCAAAACATGAAAGCATAGATTAAATTTCAATGATTTGAAAGAGATGGCTGTGGTTTAAGTATCTCATGGGAATTAGTTTTATTGGGATTACCTTATAGACTTGAAGGTCTAATCCGCACATTCACGCCGAACTGTTCTATAAAACCAGCCTCGTGTCTGTCTTAGTATCTCAAGTATGTGTTACTAATTTGAAACGATAAGTCGTCGTATCACGTGTGCTGCTTCAAGTTTGCATCACTTGTACACCATTCAATTTTTCTGTTTTTAATAGTGGTGATTTATAAAGTCAGCCCTTGTATCTGTTTATATGTTTTAGCATCCTGTGAGTGTGTTATTGGATCTGAAACGCTACGAGGTCATGGTGTGGACCCCGACACAACTAATATTTTTAGATTGTTTCAACATTCTTGTTCATAAACAAGAATTGTGTCTGCTTATCAATTGTGTGTTAAATGTCCCAACATCTTCAAAATGTGTTACTAACTTTAAAGCATTTAGTGGATTCTCGGATTTGGATTTTTGCACTAGGTGCTTTTAGAATCGTGCGAAGTTGTTCTCTGGCGAGTCCTCTTCACATTGCTTTAAGATTCATGCTCGGTGAACTTCTTCTCGATCTCCGTCGATCTTCATTGCCCGGCTTGCGGCTTCTCACCGGACCTTCGTTTAGTTGTCCCCGGAGGTCCTATGGCGGCCGATGGGACCTCGGAGGCCCATGTCCCCCGCAGGAGGACTGTGGAGTCCGGCTACAAATGGGTTTCGTCATCTCCGTCTCCGGCTCAGGTGGCAAGGATGGAGCGCTGCTTCCTAGGTGGTTCGTGTGCCAGAGTCGTTGCTGGAGGAGGAGTCTGCGGGATGGCTGAACAGAGCTGTCATCGTCCGATCCTTCATCAAATGGGTGCCCGTTGAAGCCTTCATCAGAGAATTTCGACGAGTAAGAATCCCTGGTGTGATCGAGCCTATTAGCCTCGCCTTTCGTTGCCACATCTTCCGCTTTGAAGATCCGGCAGCTTGTGACCTGGTCCTCAATCGTCCCTGGGTTATCAATGGACAAGTTATTGGACGGAAGCCTGGCGTCCAAATTTTTTCCGCTGAGGATTCCACTACCTCGGCTTTGATTTGGATGCGGATGCCAAACCTTCCACTGGAGTTCTGGAAGGAGGACATCCTCCGTGCCATCTCGAAGCCAGCAGGTGTATTTTGTTGTGCTGATTCTGCCACGACGTCAAGGAACAGAGGAGGATTCGCGAGGGTGGCAGTACGAGTAGACCTTCGTCAACCTCTTCGCCCGGGGACTCGTGTTCAGGGCATCCAGGGACCCTTCTGGCAGCAGTTCGTCTACGAATCGTTGGAGGGTTTCTGTCCCAAATGTGGGTCTCTGCATCTTGCTGGGGTGTGCTCTGCATCGGCCATGGAAGCTGGGGAAGAATCAGGTAGCTGTTCTGTTTATGGCCCATGGTTGACGGCGGTGCGACAGCGGAGGAGTACTGAGGGTTCTCAGCTTAAGAAGCCTCAGTTGCCTCCGCTTCAAGCCCTGCTCCCCATTCGGCCACTGGTTATCCAAGTCCTGACGCTGGTTGGAAGACGCCGGTAAAGCTGCGGCGTAGGTTTTTTGGGGCCATCGACGGAAGGTCAGGTAATCCAGGGTACCTCTGTGGATGTGCCTATTCATCAGGTGTTGGTTGATTTGAAGGGATCAGCCAAAGGTAAACAGAAGGAGGCTTTGGAGAGAGAGGAGAAGGATGAAGCTGAGATGGTGGCCGTGCCGGTTCATCATGTGCGTGCCGTTTTCAAAGCTTCAGCAAGGGTGCCTTCTCAACTGTCTAAGGCAGGGGTCCCCGATTCCCATAAGTCCCAATCTTTGATCTTGTCTAACCCTTTTGCCTCTTTGAGCCCGGACTCGAATGTAGGGGGCCTCCAGGAAGATAGAAATCTATTTTCGGGTCCCCTTAAGAGGGCTAGACCAGTCGATAGCCAGCCTCCGAGGTCTATGTCCAAACCGGTGAAGAGGAATGGTAAAGGTAAGGGGAAAAATGTCAAAAGCCGTGTGGATATTATTCCTTCTTTTGTTGGCTTGACCCAGCCCCCCTGTGGGCCTAAGGTTGATCAGGAGGTGGAGATGGTCAACCTGGTTAGGCAAGATGATCTGATCTGTGAAGCTCTCTGGTGATCTAGTGGGACAGGGTTCTGGTGACTCAGCAGCTGACTCAATTGCTCTGGAGGCGGGTCCAATCCAGATCTCTGGATGGCTCACTGTCTGTAGGATGTCGCTCTGATAACTTTATGTCAGAGGACCAGGGAGGGGTCCCATCTACCTCCAGTTAATCTAATGAAGATCTTAATTTGGAATGTTAGAGGGGCTAATAAGCCCTCATTTTGTTCCTCCTTTGGTAGATTGATGCAATTACATAACTTTGATATATGTGTCCTGTTAGAAACCCGGTTGTCGGGTGATAGTTTGACAAGGTTTCGGAGACAAATTGCCCGTTCTTGGTCTTCTTATGCTGTGAAGGCTGAGGGATTATCGAGAGGCATGTTAGCCATCTGGCGTGATTCTAGTGTTACTATTGATGCATTTCACCAATGTAACCAGCAGCTTGGTCTCCTTGTTTCTGAAGGAAATTCTGCCCCCTGGCTCCTATCGGCAGTCTATGCCAGTACGGATTATCGGAGAGACGGGCCCTTTGGTCTGAGCTGCTCTCCCTCTTGGACCAGGGTATTCCATCCATTGTTGCTGGTGACTTTAATTGTATCATTGAGGCTAGTGAGAAGAGAGGGGGCAGAAGAGTTACTGGTTTTGCTGACATAATTGAATTCAGGTCATTCATCGGGTCTTTGGGCTGATGGAATTGGGGTACTCGGGGCCCCAATTCACCTGGTGTAATAACCGTCAGGGTCAGCGCGGTTTGGGAGAGACTGGATAGAGCCTTGGCCTCCGTGCAATGGCTTCAAAAGTTTCCTTCTGTATCTGTGTCTCATCTCCCAAGAATTGCCTCGGATCACTGTCCCATTATGATTTCAACGGAGGCTAATCAGTTCCAGAGGAAACAGTTCAAATTCGAGCGGTTCTGGACGTTTCATTCTTCGGCTCGATCTATTATTTCTCAGATCTGGCACCTTCCAATTAGGGGCAATGTTGTCTATCGGTTATCTCGTCGGCTTATGATGGCCAGACGTAGACTGTCCACATGGAATAGATTGGAAGTTGGAATCTGGTGAGGCAAGTGGAGCAAGCTGAAGCCGCTATCAGTGCCCTCCAGGTGAAAGAAGATCACGATGGTTTTCTTATGGATTCTGATCTATCCTTGCTGCAGGAGAATCTTGCTCACCACCACTCCCTTCTTCGGCAGTAGGAGCTATATTGGAGCAGAGGTCCAGGGTTCAGTGGATTCGCGAAGGGGATCGTAATACTAGATTTTTTCATCAGGCTACGCTGAAGCGGAGGGCGGTTATAGGATTCGGAGGGTCGTTGATGCTGAGGGGAATGCTCTTGGACATCCATGCTATTCGGTCTCAGCTTCTTCAATTCTTCCAATCCAGATGGACCGAGAGTCCACTGGTGATGGGTCTCCGGTCTTCCAGGTGTCAGATTCCAGGAAGGTTTCCTCTTTGGAGAATTCCATGCTTGTAAGATCGGTTGAAGGAGAGGAAGTCCGCCAGGCTCTTTGGGAGCTTGGGCCAGATAAAGCCCCGGGGCCGGATGGGATTCCGCCCTTCTTTTTTAGACACTATTGGGGGATTGTCGGGCAGGAGGTGGTTCAGGCGATTCAGATTGCCTTCCGATTGAAATTCATTCAGAGGAATGGAATCGGACGTTTATTACTCTCGTGCCCAAGCGATCGGATGCTTCCTTACCTCAGCATTATAGGCCGATCAGTTTGTGCACTACTTTGTATAAGGTCTGTGCCCGTCTTTTAGCCAGTCGTCTTCGTCAGGTCATTCCCCGTCTTATTTCTATAGAACAAGGGGCGTTCATTAGAGGCCGCTCTATCTCGGACAACATCCTCATCACCCAGGAGTTTATGCACGATCTCCATCGAGCTCCTGTCAGACGTAGCTTAATGGCTGTTAAGCTTGACATGGAGAGAGCTTATGATAGACTGAGTTGGGCCTTCTTGCATCATTCTCTCCTGGAGTTCGGATTTGATGTATTGTTTATTGAGTGGGTTTTGGCTTATATTCAGAGGCCGTCTTTCTCTCTGATTATTAATGGGACTCCGACCGAGTTTTTCTACTCTTCCATGGGTCTACGTCAGGGGTGCCCTTTATCTCCCCTTCTATTCATTCTGCTGTGGATGATCTCTTCCGAGCATTCCACCAGGCTCAGCTTACTCGGAGGATTGTCCCCTTTATGGCGGGAGTTGGGGGTCCTTCCGTTTCTCATCTTCTGTTTTCGATGATTGTATTCTTCTGGGTCAGGCTACTACTGCTAATGCGGCTTCCTTTCACTCCATTATTCAGCATTATTGTCAGGCTTCGGGACAGAAGGTCAATCTTCTAAAGTCTTCTATCTGTTTCAGTCCGAAGACTCCTAGATCCACCAAAGAAGCTATTACCAATCTGATGGGTATATCTTCTCAGACTGACCGGTTTATGTATCTGGGTATTCCCATGACCGGTAGACGCCCCCGATGTTTGATTTTGTGGATCTTGAGAGACGTGTTCGTCAGCGTATTGACGATTGGAAAGTCACTGGCTTATCAATGATGGCCAGAGTTACCATCATTCGGTCTGTCCTTTCTTCCCTTCCTCTTTATTGCTTTCGAATGCGGCCATCCCGTCTACATGTCTTCGAAGATTGAGAGATGTTTTCGAGATTTTCTATGGGCTTCTATGCAAGATGGTCACGGTATTCACCTTCTTTCTTGGGATAAGATATGTATGCCAATTCATGAAGGAGGTCTCGGGATCCAATCCCTGATGGTAAGGACTGCTTTATTGGCCAGGCACGCATCACGTTTCCTCCTGGAGCCTCAATGTCTTTGGAGCTCCGTTATGAGTGCAAGGTATGGTGAATGGCAATCTGGGAAGAATATTATTCGCCCCGGGGGTGTTCCTCTTTCTGGAAGGAGGTGTGCCAGCATGGGGACTCTATCCTTCATAACATCTCATGGATGATAGGAGATGGTCATTCTATTGATGCTATTCAGGATTCGTGGATTTCTGAACTCTCTCTATCTCGGTGGCCTTCTTTCATCAATATCGATGTCCCCACTGATTTGAGGGTTAAGGATCTGATATCTCCAGATCCCCCCACCTGGCGTTCCCATTTAGTGACCCATTTCTTTGGACCGGAACTATCTCAGCGGATCCTTTCGATTCATCTTATTGTTGGTCCCTCAGCAGATGTCAGACTATGGCAGAGATCCTCTCTCTCTAGGGCCCCTCTCAAGGATCTTATGAATTTGTTTAGGCCTCAGTCCCAGTGTACGGTGGATGCTGCTTGGGTTTGGTCGCTCCCCACTCTTCCCAGGGTTCAGTTGTTTATCTGGAAGCTTCTCTGGGACTGTCTTCCGACTAGTTCCCTGCTCTCTCGTAGGGGTGTGCCAATTCAGGCAATTTGCCCTTTGTGTGGAATTGAGAATGAAACGACTGACCATGCTATTTTTATATGCCCTCGAGCTAGAGGGATTTGGCATCTGATGGGTTATAAGTGCAGTGAGAACGGTTCTGCTCCCCTCGCTCCCTCTTTATTCGGGATCTTCGGAGGGCCACGAAGTATCAATGCGGTATCTGGGCAATCACGGCCTATCAGATTTGGTTAACAAGGAATCAGATTATATTTACAGAGGACTATGTTTCTTCCATCGCATTGTCAAAAATTAGAGCTTTGGCCGTAGATTGTGTCCGCGCTACTCGAGAGGTTGATCAAGACTCCTCTAGCCTTTGGGGTTCCCCAGCTGCTTCGGCAGCGAACCGGAGTACGGTTTTCTTTTCTGGGAGCCCCTCCTCCAGGGTTTGTCAAAATCAACTTTGATGGTAGTGTCCGTGGCAGATATGCTGGATCGGCCTTTATCATCCGTGGGTCTCAGGGCGAAATGCTGGCAGCGATGGATTTAGTACCCTCGACTCCTCGGTCCCTACGACTGAGCTTTATGGGGCCTGGGCTGGTATTACTTATGCTTCTAAGTTTTTTCAAGCCCATAGAGTAGTCATTGAAGGCGATTCTTTGACGGTTATTAGGTGGTTACTGAAGGAGAATGTTTCAGCAGCCCCCATTAATCCGATTCTCCGGGACATCTGGTCTACTATTCAGGAAATGGATGCAGCTCGGATATCTCATGTTTTCCATGAAGCCAACTCGGCGGCTGACTGGGTGGTTGCTTCTGTTGCTCAGCACACTAGCTATTGGCTATGGAGATTGGGAGACCCTTGTCCTCTATTTTGTTCCAAATTTTGAATTCTGATGTATCTGGGCTCACTCACTCTAGACTAGTTTGATGGCCCGTGTGTACCAAAAAAAAAAAAAAACTTTAAAGCATTTACATCATTTGCGGCTTAATAAAGCAAAATGTCATGGAATTTCTATAGATTAATAACTCATGTCTTCATGCATAATAAATTGCTTCTTTTTCAATTCTGTGGCAGCATAAAAAAGAGATAACATCTACAGCACACAGTCTATTGCATTATTTTGTAAATTTCGTTTTATGTAGCCAGAGATGGAGATGAACGTAAACCTTAGCCTTTCTTGATGCCCTTCCATACCTTCTGCTCTTCAAAAAAAGAAGCAGAAGAAGAGGAGCTATCATTAGTTTGGAAGATTCATCTCTTCCATCAATTTCACCAAAAAGAGTTTCCCTTCCTTCTATGGTTGATGCTTCATGTTTATCATTCTACAATGCTAAATTATTGCCAATGAAAGGTGCAATCTTTCATTAGAAATACGACAAATGCAATTTTCATTTATTGCTCTACATTGCTGAAATTATTTTCATGAGCAAAAGGTGCAACCGTGGTCTTGATACATTAAATTCTTCCTTAAAAATATAACAAAATGATAGTCAAATGCAATATAAGTATTAAGGTTGCTAGTTGATATGGCTGATCCAACGCCGTCGGAATGAACGACAATGATAACGGCGACTGACGAAGGCTCTCTCACGACCCCGAGACCCCCTTTCGATCTTGGGCCACATGAACGGTGTCTCCATCCCCGAGACCCCCTCTCGGTCTCGGGCTACATGAATAGTGCCTCCACCCCCGAGACCCCCTCTTGGTCTCGGGCCACATGAACAGTACTTCGACCCCGGCGCATGATCCGGTCCGCTTTGGGCCACCTGGCATGCCCATGCGATCCGCCGCACATCTGTAGCAGGGTGTGACCATGCCTCATAACGGCGTATGATCCGTTGTATGTCTGTCACTGTGCGCGACCATATCCGGTTACAGCGTGCGGTCCGTCACCTGCCCGCTACTATGCACGGTCACATCCAGTGGTGGCGCGCACCAGATATAACCCCAAGTACAGGACACCTGTGAGGCCGTGCTGACCAATGACGCGAGACACTCTAGCATGTACGGTGACGATACGATCTGTCATTGTCAGCCTCATATTTTGTCCGTTATCGAACTGGGCTCCTAGAAGTTAGCAATCATCGAGAACAGATCTTCGAACATGTATAAAGCATACGCCCATGCCATAGGCAGGGGACTTGAACGCTAGTTTTTCTAGCTCTATTCCATTAGTTACGCCCTAACTATTTAGCTCCCTTCGGTTAGATAGTTCCCATCTGTTCCTAAGTGACTGATTTGAGCATCGAAGGGTCTCCATCGGAACTTCCGATCTTTGGAAACTTTTCTTGCATGAGTCCGACGAGAATATTCATTTTCGCTTGAAGAAAATGACTTGACGTCATCACTAGTCAAATGCGATATAAGTTTGCAAGGTCCCTTATTTTAAAAGCTCAATTCTGCTTTTGCCGAAGCTTAATTCCTTAAAACAAAAATGTACAGCGTCCCCAGGTGCACAGCAGTCCTAGGTGCCATCGTTCTCATCACCGGAGCTGGGGATGAGGTCGACGGAGAGGCTGTGGAGGCGGTGACGGAGAAGACATGGTCGTTCTGACCGTAGGAGAGCTGTTAGAGAGGCTCGATCGGAATGACGGTATCATGACGGATGGGGACCAGTCTCATAACTTAGCTCCCGTCTCGAGTTCTTTACCTACAGTAAAAAAATAAAATTAAATAAAAAAATCTGTGTTCTACTTTTTGTAGGTTGATGACAATACAGCAACCAACAAATCCTACCGTTTATATTTAGGAATCATTTTATTTTAAAAATAATAAATAATTTAACCATATATATTTTTATGTTATAAATTGTTGGATTTGTAGGCTGTCAAGTTGTCAGTAATTTATAGAAAATAAATGATAGATGGTCCTTTAGAATATCATGATCTTTTAACTCGTTTAATTTACTGTTTCCGACGCAAGACCGGCCTCATAACTTTAACCATCGGTCCATCTTCGTTGCCTCTTTTTTTTTTTTTTTTCCTCTTTCTCCAATGGATTATCCTTCAGATTCGAGTATTTACCCAGCCCCTCAGCTTTCCGCATTCTCTCCCTCTCATGGTTTTATTTGTTCCGGCCTACAAAACTCACTGACAATTGTCTGTTTCTATTTCTAATTTCTTTTTGACTTCGTCCTGAGAATTTATTCCACGCTTGAAAATATAATGCAGACGCGCGCTCTTACCGTAACGTGTAGCTCCACATTGACCGTAGATAAAATGTTTAAGAGCTGTCACTAATAAATTTAATTATGTTCCTAAAAAATTCGTAGTGTTATGAATTTATACTTAATAGTCACAGGATTTAAAATGTAAATAAAGTTCTTCAAATGTTTTACTGGGTTAAAAGTTCCAGTTTTTCAGACATTTCTGACAGCAGAGAACCCTTCCAAAATTGCAATTGGACAGCAGGTAAATAAATGACAGCAATTGCTATTAAGTTTAATCGATCTTATCACTAATTCAATGCTTCATGAATTTATTATTGACCGATAAAGGATTGCAAATATAAAAGAAGCTCTTAGAAATTTCTAAATACAGAAATGAAGAATATTACGAGAATGTGTAGCCTTTCCAGCAAGGACTGAGGAAAATTTCCAACAGTAATTACTATCAGGTCTAGTCATTCTTTTACAAATTTATCGTTCTATGACTTTACTTATAGACAGCATAAAATTTCAATTGCAAACGAAGCTATTTAAACATTTCTTTTAAAAAGAAAAAACTCTGTAAACAATTGCAACTTCCTTCACCCTTCTCCATGGTGTTGGGCCTGAATCAGTATGATGGGAGCAACAGACCGTCTTCAATCTTCATTGCTTGCGTCCTCCTTAACAGAAGACAGCAGCAGTAGGTGGCCCACTAACTGTTAGGCCATCAAGGCTCCATTATAAAATATAACATCATACACATGAACTAGAAATTATATATTATATATATATTAGCAAGGAAACAAGAAAAGCCAAAAAAAAAAAAAACAACAAGAACAGCATCAACAACAACTTTTATGGTGAGAAAAACTTATATATGTTTTGAAGAAGATTTAAGCACGAATTAAGGTAGGGAAGCAAGGAGAGCTACAAAAAATGGATCTTAATCCCCTTGAAGAATTTTTCTGATGGGTGAAAAAAGAAAAAAAAAGAGGAGATGCCTCAGTTAAGGGATGACAGCCGTTCAATGAAAAGTCCGAATGTCTCGTCCCGATCCAACATGCTAATCCGCACGTATTTCGGCTCCACTCCGAAGTGCCTACCGCTCCTAGTGAGTATTCCATGGCTCCTTAGGAAGCTCTCGCAATCTTCTACCCCGTCCTTTTCACACTTCAGCCATGCAAAAGCTCCACATGGCCAACAAGAAAGAAAGACGA
Organism: Calamus simplicifolius; assembly: GCA_900491605.1. Taxonomy (NCBI): domain Eukaryota; kingdom Viridiplantae; phylum Streptophyta; class Magnoliopsida; order Arecales; family Arecaceae; genus Calamus; species Calamus simplicifolius. The sequence continues at coordinate 58,680 of UESW01004455.1, forward strand.
GAAAATAACTTCAGATCAAACACGAGTAACTTTAGTTTCTATTCTTCTATCTATACTACTACTAAAGAGAGTCCAGTCACGATTAGTTTTATGTGGTAAAATTGAGTAACGTCTAGACGTTCATGCAAACACCAAGTTCTAAGACGGTGAGAAGATCTTTGATATCATTAACAAAAAAAAAAAAAAAATGCCATCCGAAGCAAAAACTCATCATTGTACTAAAACAAAGCAAGACTAAGATATGGAAATCCAACAGACCTAAAGATTATTCCATTTTGATGTCCCATATAAAGGTAATGATATATCTCAAAGGCACCGCATTCCTTGGATTATTTTACAAAAGATACCTACCTGTCTTGCCAGGCTACTTTTAACAGCAATGCATATCAAATCGTGAACATTGATGAGACCAAAGGCATCAGTGTTTATATATTTTACTTGTGGGTGCTCGTGCCACTTTTGAATTCTTCCAAGCTTATCACTACAACCAGTGGGGAGGGGAGAGTTTATTATTCTTTAGTTCACATATATCTATGACCACATTCACTTGCTAGGTTAACCTTTGTTCTGGAAAGTCTTTGGAATCTCTTCCTCCCTTCCCTACCTCATTGAGTTCCCTGTAACTTTACTTGATGTAATAAAATTTGTGGGGAAACTCTGTTTCCTCGCTTTCCATTATATATATATATATATATAAAAACTTCACATGGAAGGAAGCAAACTGGTTGACGAGTTATTTATGAAATCACAAACTAATTCAGCATTCCAGTTTTAGTCATTGGGAAAGAAAAAAAAGGTATGCAAAGGCTAAAGTTGCATACCTGGGTTGGTTCCAGTCCACTCTCCAGTGAACTTGCAGGTGCCAGAAGGGAACTCAGGTAGGCTGAAGATGCCTGAGGCTTTGACAGCCTCTCGCAATGTCTGCCACCGCATGGTCATTAGACGTCGACCATAGTCAAAGAGCTTGTTTGTGTTCTCAGTGTTAGGGAGTTCATAACCATCCGAGACCACTTTAAGAATCTTTGCTGCTCGGAGTTGTGAGTCCTTGGACACTCCAATAGTATTCAGCTCTATGAACTTGACCATCTTCTTAGCAACATCTTTGTCCTTCACTATAGCCCACCTGCTTGTCAGAGACCATCGCAAGTGGTAAACTTCAACTCATTAAAAAGAGTGTCAAACTAGTGAGTGAGTTTTTAACTATGATGATCCTATGGTAAATAAAACAGGGAAGTGGGATAAGTACCCAAGTCGAGTTCCGGCATGGCCAGTGCTTTTCGAGATTGTGAAGAGCATAATGTCATGGTCTGCTCGACCTCTGATGGGAGTGTATTGAGGCCAATAGTAGGCCAAGTCATGGATTGTCTTTCCAGCCTCAGAATTTAGCACAGCCTCCCTGATCGAGCCATCAGGGTTGTTGGGGGAACAGACCAGCTCAATGTATTTATCACCCTTATATGCATAGGCATCGCCAGCCCACCGGAAAAGCCCCGACCGAAGGTAGTCTGTTACTGCTGGGTATGACTGCAATTCATGAGAAGCAAGTCAGCTTCAGATTGCATTCTTACCTACCACTCAGTCCATAACAACAGAGACTTCTAAGCTTGATATACTGCTTATCAAGAAAATAAATCATCAGGAACATTACAAAGATCAACCCGATCAGATTACAGTACTCGCAGCAGCAATAGTGCACATCAGAGTGGTGCTTATCAGAAATAAATCAGATCGTAGATAGACAAGAAAGAAATTTGGTGATAAAGACTGCGAGTGCCAGATAAAACTTTGTGCATTAAACAAGGATCAGAAACTTTCATGAGAAACAAGCTCCCACACCTAGTCTTCTAAGGAAGGGGGAAATTCTCCTCTCTGTTGCTTGACCAATGCAGTTTGTGGACACACTGGACTCTGGAAAGCCAATCCGGCATTTGATTTATACCTGTCTAATCTACTTAATCAGGCTATAGAAGTTAAACATAAATTGCTAGGAACACTGTAATGTGCCCATCATGGTTGGTCTCCAGTAGAAATGCATTAATTAGATGATTCATGTGAATTGAAATACATTATACAAATCACAACATATGTATCCCATAGGAACTAGGAAACGCGCATTTGGTGGGTCATGTTACCCAGCAACATGCTCAGCACCCATGACATTGACTTGTTTCACCTTCAAAGACATGAGCGACATGACAACATGAGTAGCTCCAGTAAAAGACCAAATACAAACCAAAATTACAAGCATAAGTGGAAGGCAAAACATGATAAATATCAAATTAACTTCAATTAAAAGACAAGGTTCCTAACTGATGCTTTTGTCTACTGTTCACCACTAAGCTTCACATGGGCAGAGAGAGACATGATGGAGGAATCAGGGAGGGCCAGGAAAGATGCAGTATATTAAGAACTAGGACCACCATCTTTATGCCTATATCAAGTGCATATCTCATTTATAAACAAGGAATGATATGACAGCGACACCGCAAGCCGACTGAGGAGACCACCATAATAACTCAAAGAAGCAAAAAGGAGTGTACTTCAATGGAGTAGCTACTGTATCTGTATCTAAATCCTGTTTAAAAAACAAAATTGGCATTTATATGGTTTATCGCTTAATATATAAACTTTAGTAGAAACTGATTTCATTTCAAGAAGCAAACAAAATGGTAAAAATCCTCTCATACTCCGTCATCCATGTAAAGAACTCACCGAGTAGTAAGGGACAGCAGAGACAACGTTCATGGGCTCAGTGGTGTTGGTGGGAGACAGAGCATAGAGGGCAGCCTGGAAGAGCTGGGTCGACCCAGTACCGACGATGATGCTCCGGTCCTCTGTCACGGCGTTGCCTACGAGGCTGTGGAGGCGGCGCACCTCTTGGGCAAACTCGGGCTCGAGAACCAGCATACGTTGGTCGCATCTGAGAAGTAGCTCATGGTTTGCCATGCCGGAATGACGATGTCGCCTCGGTCCCCAATCCACTTCCAAAATGACTCGAACATGGTCGGGTCTCCGCTGCGTCCAAGTTTACATTAATTTGAATCATACCATCAAGCTCGGCGTCCAGGAACAATACAACAAATTCAGAACAAAAATCAAAATCAATTTTTTTTTTTTTTTTTTTAAAAAAAAGCACCAAGAAAAACCCCACCATTAACGGTACGTCATGGCATCATCAATTTATGCGTGTAGAACTTGAACACCTCACATATATAAACTATTAAAATTCTGACCTAAAAAAAAAATAAAAGTATTGAGTTTATGAATAACTGGATACTCTTTTCAAGACCTTAAAAAAGAGTTACTAATAAGAGAACCGGATGGTTGGGAACAAAACAGCGACGGTTTGGAGAGCTCTTCTGTTAATTCGGAAAACATTAATATTATGATCTGACCAACCGCTCGATCATGCCACAAGTTAACAATATGAACAAGGGAAGGGAATCAACTTGGTAACCGACCCATCTATATTGTTTTTACTAAAATGGCTTTTAATAACACTCTTGCATAGATTTTTTTTTTTTTCCTTCGTCGGCCACTGCAATAACTGCTCCAACCATCACACAGAGCTTCATCGATGCCCACTCGAGATCGAGAGAGAGAGACCATGAAGCAGTGGGCCCCACCAACACTGGTTGGATTTCGATTCCACCGCTGCGACGGTAACCATGAACAACCCGGAACGCCCTTCTTGTTTTTAACTGCCAGCATGCAGCGCTCACTAGCCTCTCACCAGCACCCGCGAGACATCACACGCACGATCCCGTCACCGTCGCCGTCGCCTGCCATCGGTGACGGGATCCGGCCAAAACTATAGAAAGAGAAACGGAAAAACATGAGGAAGGCGAGAGGGCGGTGACGGCACTCACTGGTCAAGGTTAACGACGGAGTCCCTGGAGACGGGCCGCATGCCGCTGGTCGAGCTGACGGCGATCTCCTGCCCCGTGGCCATGTCTTCCGTATCCTCCACCATCGGCGGCGGCACCGCGACCACCTTCGTCTCCTCCGCCGCGCATCTTCCCTGCCCTTTGTCGCGGCCCTTGCATAGAAGCACCACGAGCACGGTTACCAGGGCCAGGTTCAGCGCCAGGGACGAAAACATCGCGAGCCTCCAAATTCGTCCTGGATTTCTCCTCTCCTGGCTTGCCTTCCCCTTCTTCGCCATCGCCGCATCTCTTCTCCTCCGGAAAGGCGCCTCCTCTCCGAGTCCAGCGGGATTCATACACGAGAGGATACTCTGTAGTACATGAGAGAGCATCCAAGCGAGCGAATCGCCGCTGGTCTCGAGCTTGGTCCGAGGAGCGACTCTGGGTTGCGCCACCGGAACTCCTGGAGACCCGTTTCCGTTGGCTAGAGTCCTCCTCCTCGGTTCGGTTCCTCCTGTGATTTCGAGGACGCCCTCCCCGGCTACTTCCCCTGGTTTCGGGTTCGTTTCCCCCGAGTTAGATGACTCCTGGAGTCGGGGAAGAGAGATTTCGAGAACTTCTCTGTTTCTGCTCTTCTTTCTCATAGGGAACGAGCTCGAAGTCCCCAAGATCTCTCCTTTTCTGATGAACATAAAATCCTGCTTCTTTCCCTTTGCTCCTTTGGCTGATCTAGTTCGACATGGCTTTTGTTCTTCCGCCCAAGATCGCCAAAAATCCCCCCACACTATCTTTCCTTCTCTCAAGTAGAAGAGTTGACCAATCTCTAACGTAGCACGATCTGTGGCTCAATCCCGGAGAAGAAATCCGGCGGAAGAGCCGTCAAAGATCTCACCTTTCCGCTTCGAATCTACGAGTAAGCGACGTAATCGCCCGAAACGAGGTACATTTCGAAATCGCGCCTCAAAATCCTTCCTCCACGGAGAAGAGAAAAAGGGGGATAGTGGAGGAGAACAGCTGGCTATATCCCCGATTCTCCGTGCTCTTCCTCCAAGGGAGCAGCCGGCTTGCGCGGGACATCCAGCTCGGCCCCTCCGAAATTCGTGACCTTTTCATCCAATCTCAAATGGAGCACTTCACTGTCCCTCTCCCTTACCTTCTTCGGGGGAGTGTTTTCTTTTTTCTTGTCTTATATTTTTTTCAACCTTTTTCAGTACCAGATGAGAGAGAGAGAGAGAGAGAGAGGCCGCTTGGAAGCACGACGGGCGCGGTTCAATGGAGGGGCGTGGCTTTGGTCTTTACTCTCTGGGCACGCTCGGGCTCCTACTTACTGTGTTCAATTATTAATTATTAATACTGTATTAAATATTTAAAACTTTTAAGATATATAAATATAATAATAAAGCTGAGCTATATTTGAGTAGCGAAGCAGAACCTATCATCTTTTTTATTTTGCTCCTGAATCCATATAAATTTTAAAACTATCCTATATTCTTCAAAAAAAAATTTTTTTTTATCTTTTAGGCACGTAAATTTAATTAAAAAAATTAAAATTATCTCATATAATATATTATATTAACTATTAAACGAGTTTAAAATATTTTTTTTGAGTTATACAGGGAAGGACGATGTGAGAAAGGAAGATGGATGGGAATTGACAGTTCAAACAAAAACAAATTGGCAGAAGAGGAAGGTGGAGATTGCTTTTTCTTTGAGATCAAAGATGATTCAGGCTTTTAATCGGAGATTTCTATGAAAATAGAAGAAGAAGGACTTGCGCCTGTATTGACGTCACTCTTGCGCCATCTGCAACGTGCCTTGTTTCAGGGGGGTGTGAAAAACGGTGCTGCTATTAGTTCTTCCCCGCATAAATAGTTGGATGAAAAAAATAAAATAAAATCTGAGCTTTGAGTCAAATATAGCTGGATTGTGTTTGTTCGACTCTCCTAAAACATTTAATAAAAAATATTTTATATTAATAAATTTATGGATTGAATTTATTTATTTTTTAATTTAAATTTGGTTTGAAATTTGAATGGCTTTTTTTTAAAAAAAATTAATCAGCTCTAATCCTATGAGCTAAAATATTTTAATCTAAGCCTGATGTGACTGATCGATCCATGTTAGGACTAACGGATTAAGCAGTTGGCAGAGCCTCGGCCTCGGACTCCCGATCCTCCTCGGTCTCAGACTTCTGAGTCCCCCTCGGCCTCGGACTCCATTTTCCTCGGCCTCGAACTCCAGCATCCCCCTCAACCTCGGACTCCTCGATCCCCTTCGGCCTCGAACTCCAGCATCCCCTTTGACCTCGGACTCCAGCATCCCCCTTGTCCTCGGTACCTGCAATTGCCACGTGGCCCACCAACTGTCTGTCACCGCACATGGCCACTATCAGTTACGACGCAAGGCTGACATGACCAAGCCTACCTACTGCCTATGGCGCTGCATATGACAGAGGGCTGGCAGGCAGAGCCATCCCTGATAAACTTAGGGGTGGTTGCAACCTGTCCCTATCAGCCTTGCCGCCTGTCCTCTGCCAGACAATAACATCTTGGATACAACAACCTTCCAAAAGCAGATAAAGGGAACTTCCGAACAGGTATAAGAACCTTCGCTCATAACGAGAGAAGGGGTAATTCGACCAAGTCTTTCAATCCTTTATTCATCACTATTCCTATGTCACTCATTTGAGCGTCGAAGGGTCCCTATCAGAACAATCGGTTCTCGGAAACTTTCTTGCAGGATTCCCGTCCGAGGAGGAGACTTCAAGAGATTCCTAGAACTGTCTTCGCCGTCTCTGGGACTAACGTCCTTCCCGGCGTTCAAGGAACTGATTTGGCGGCAACAGATTGACGCGCCAGGAAGGGGAAGGAGAGAAGGAGATAGGGAGCTTCAAAATAGCTAGCTATAGACCTCTACTCCTCAGAGAAGCATAAAAATGGTGGTGACGCACGCTCGAGAGGTTTCCACCAGTCACGCTAGGGGGCATCATCAAGGGCCTAAGTAGCAGGAGACCGGTCTCCCTACTCCTCAGGCCGGCCTCCTAGCTCCGCCTTCGCCACCACCTCAGGATCCAATCGCGTGTGGCTGCGGTTCATCAGCTGCAACAACAACAACCGGCGGTCGCGAAGCCATGCCTGAGGCCACCCTCGTCGGGCGCGGGGGCCGTCCAACCCAGCCAGCAATCCACCCATCGGAGATCCCCTCAGAGGGAGGCTCGCCACCGTCGTGCCTCACCAAGCATCATCGCCGAAAGGCCTCTAAGAGCCTCGGTTTCCCTCCCGCCATGCTAGTGATTCCCCTAAGCGGCAGCTCAGGAAGGAGCTGAGCGGGGATATTGATGAGGGATAGAGTGGAATGATGCAATCTAGGAGGAGATAGTAATAAATAAATGAAAAATGATGTGAAGCTAGGCTACATTTTCATATAAAAGAGCAGAAATTTTTATGAAGGGATTTGCATGTTAAACTAGACTTGGATGAGAATTGAGTCAAAGAAGTAAAATTATTATTTTATTTACATGACAAATGAAAGAATTAAAGCCATAATAAATTAGATCGAAGCCTCTTTCAAACTTTAGTGTCCGCACCAGACATCATCATCGGTGCCACCCCTCCCCATCCTTGGGATCTTCGAGGGAGGGGTCCTTCAATGGCTGAATCACTCGCCGAGCCGAGCGACGGCTAGATGAGTACAACTAGCAGCTGAAGGAGCTCAGCCGCAGAATTACCAATCAGTTGGAGGCAGACTACGACAGCCGCCCTCTGCTTCCAACCATATCATGGAAGAACTGATCTCGATCTGGTTTTGCCTCCCTCTGCTGGACCCTTACGACGGCACCACTGGCCCCTTGGACCATATGGAGAGCTAGAAAGTCCTCATGAAAGTCCAAGGAGCGACCAACTCTCTTCTCTGCATCGCCTTCCCTGCTACTCTACGGAAGGCCGTGCATGCATGGTACTCTTGTCTACCACCACGCAGCATTAATTCCTTTAGGCAGTTAGAGAGGGCCTTCCTGGTGCACTTCGATGCATGCTGAAAGATCCCATGGGTGGCCGATAGTCTATTTACCATTAGCAGAAGAGCGGTGAGTTACTGAGGGACTTTGTGGCTCGGTTCAAGGAAGCCGCACTCGAAGTCTACAACCTCGATGACTCCGTGGCCACCTTGGCCTTGAAGCGAGGGCTACGTCCTTTTCGCTTCGCTTACTCCTTGATAAGAAACCCCCTAGTTCCTAACGAGACTGACTCCTCACGATGTGAGGCAAACGGAGGTTCCAGCAAAAGGCAAGCATGTCCAGAGCTTGATAAGCCTCATCCTGAGAGACTTGAGCCCCCATGATGACCAGACAACCGACCTCGAATCCTTGCCCCCAGAGAGCAGCCCTTCACCCCCTTGCTCACCCCGATATCCCATACCAAATGGAAATCGAGGGCGAGTCTTATCTTCAATGTCCTGCTCTCTTGAAGCCATGAGCCCCTTGCAATAAAAACTTCTACTGTCACTTCCACCGGGATCATGGCCACAACACAGAAGATTGCCGCTAGCTGAAAAAGGCAATCGAGGACCTCATCCAGCAGAGCAACCTCGGCAAATTCATCCATAGGGGGAACCCGGCTGTACTGGGTCCATCGGCAATCCCGCCTACCCAGGTCGGCATCGACAACGCTCCAACCTAGAAGACGGTGGCCATGATTTCCTGGGGGCAAGCAGCGCTTCCAAGAGGCCATAGGAGAATGAAGGGATAGATTCTGTAATTCTCTTTTCTAAAGGAGACTTAGAGGGGGTTGTTAACAGTAATGATGATAGCGTCGTCGTGTCCATGACAATCGCTAAACATCCTATAAGAGAATTTTAGTTGACAATGGAAGTTCGGTCGACATTCTCAGTTACGATGCTTTTGTTCGATAAATTTATCCCTCGGTTCCCTTCAGCCTGTGACCACGCCCCTAATGGGCTGTACTGAAGACTTTGTGAGGGTGGAGAGAGAGATCACCCTTCCAGTCATAGCCGGGATGTTGCCATGCCAGAGCATGGTCTTCATAAAGTTTCTGGTCGTTCGAGTCCCTCTGGCCTACAACGCCATCCTCAAAAAACCCAGCCTGAACTTCTTAGACGCTATCATCTCCACCAAGAGGCTGCTTGTAAGATTCCCCACTAGTAAGGGAATCAGAAAGATGCACGGAGAGCGGAACCCGGTACCGCTCTGCTATCATGCAACTCCTAGTCCCCAGGAGGTGATCGCTCCATCGGTGCCCGAGTTACTTAATCCCAGAGACTCGGAGAGGAGGGAGGAGCCAGCCGAGTATTTGCTGACCTTCTCATTGGGGGAGGACCTAGCGAGGATGGTCCGAGTCGGAGCTCTTCTCCATGAGAAGGTGCAAGACCGACTCCTTGCCTTTCTGTGGGCCAACTTGGACATCTTCGCTTGGTTAGCATCTGACATGCCAGGTATACCGACAGAGGTAATCACCCACAAACTAAACATCAACCCAGGGTGCCAGCTAGCCCGACAGAAGAAGAGGAGCTTCTTTCCTAAGCGGCAGAAGGTTATTGATGAGGAGGTCCGCAAGCTAATTACCGTCGGCCACATCTGGGAGGTGCATTACCCAGACTAGTTGGCCAACGTAGTGATGGTTCACAAGGCCGATGGGAGCTGGAGAATATGCGTCGACTTCACCGACCTCAATAAGGCATATCCCAAAGATGGCTTCCTGCTGCCCAGGATCGACCAGTTGGTGGATGCCATATCTGGCTACGAGACCCTCAGCTTCATGGATTCCTTCTTGGGACACAACCAGATCATGATGGACCCGGCGGACGAGGAGGCTACTTCATTTGTGACCGAAAAGGGCGTCTACTGTTACAAGGTAATGCCCTTTGGACTAAAAAATGCAAGGGCTACATACCAAAGACTGATGAACAAGGTCTTCGAGGACCAAATCAGACGCAACATGGAGGTGTACGTGGATGACATGCTGACAAAAAGTATCCGTACTGATGATCATGTTGCTGACCCGGCGGAAACCTTTGGCAACCTTCGCCGATTCCAGATGAGGCCGAACCCCCGCAAGTGTGCTTTCAGGGTTACAACAGACAAGTTCCTGGGGTTCTTGGTGACCCAGCGAGGGATCGAGGCAAACCTTGATAAGATCTGCGCCATCCTCGATGTGAGACCTTCAGCCAACAAGAAGGAGGTGCAGCATCTAACCAGAAGAGTGGCAGCCCTGAGCCACTTCTTGTCCAAGTTAGCAGAGAGGTGCCTGCCTTTCTTCAAGGTCCTACGAAAGGTCAACGGCTTTGAGTGGATAGGAGAGTGTCAGAAAGTCTTCGAAGAGCTGAGAGAGTTCTTGTCTACTTTGCCATTGCTATCCAAGCCAAGGAAGGGAGAGGAACTCTTCCTCTACCTTGCAGCTTCCCCCAAGGCGGTTAGCTTTGTGCTTGTTCGCATTGATGCCGATGGAACACAGAGGCCTATTTATTACACCAACAAGGTACTTCATGACACGAAGATCAGGTATTCCAAGACTGAAAAGATTATTTTTGCACTGATCATCTCTGCTCAGTGTCTCAAACCTTATTTTCAAGCCCACCAAGTCATGGTGCTCATGGATCAGCCACTCAGAGTGATCCTGTCCCGTCCTGATACATCTGGCCGGCTAGCGAAGTGAATCATCAGGCTGAGGGAGTTTGACCTATCATTCCGACCGAGGTTGGCCATGAAGTCCCAGGTCTTAGCGGACTTCCTGATCGAGTGCACTTGGATCTGTGAGCAACCGGAGGAGCCCCCCTCGGCGCCCTCAAGCATCATGTCCGAGGCGGGGAGGGAGGACTGGATCCTTCATGTGGACAGTGCATCGATTTCCCAAGGGAGTGGAGCTGGTCTCATCCTAGGAAGCCTAGAGGAAGAGGCAGTGGAGTATGCTCTATGTTTTCTCTTCCTTGCCACCAAAATCAGGTAGAATATGAAGCTTTGCTGCAGAAATGAAGCTCGCCAAGGAACTCGGAGTGAAACACCTTAGAGCTTTCACTGACTTCCAACTCATCTCCAAACAATTTGCTGGAGAATACGAGTCCCGGGATCCCATCATATCCCACTATCTGAGTAAGGTTCAATCACAAACCTCGTTTTTTGCTCATTTTAGTGTTAGCTACATCCCCAGGGGCAAGAACACCAGAGCCGATGCATTGTCCTATCTAGCCACCTCAGCTAATGGAGCCCTAGGGAGAACATATATGGAGCGCTTGAAGGTTCTGAGCATCGAGGCCATGGAAGAGGCCTGCCTGTCAACCAAGAGCCCATCTGGATGGATTATTACGTTGATACCTCACCAATGGCACTCTTCCCGATGACCCTGCGAAGGCCAAGCTGCTTAACCAAGTTTTGATATTGGATGGGCAGCTATACCGAAGGTCCTTCTCGTACCCAATTCTAAAGTGTGTCGCCCTGCATATGCTGACTACGTCCTTCGTGAGATCCATGAGGGCATTTGCGGGAGCTATCTGGGGGGCAGAGCGCTGGCATACAAGGCTCTGTGTTAGGGATACTACTGGCTCACTATGAAGGAGGACGCCACCGAGCTAGTTCGGAGGTGTGATAGCTGTGAGCAGTATGCCAACATCCAGCGGCAACCAACCTCTCAGTTGAGCCCACTAGCGGCCCCATGGCCCTTTGCTCAGTGGAGGATGGACACTCTGGGACCATTCCCCCCGGCCTTCGGTTAGCGGAGGTTTCTACTTGTCGCCATCAACCACTTTATCAATTGGGTGGAGGTCGAGGCACTGGCCAAGATCACCAAGAGCAAGGTAGATCCTTCTTCTGAAAGTTCATCATCTGCTGATTTGCGCTGCCCCATACCCTCATCACCGATAATGGCCGGCAATTCGATAACACTCCCTTTAGCTTCTACGCCGAGTTGGGTATCTGCCAGCGGTTCACCTCCGTCGGTCATTCATAAACGAATGGAGCGGCCAGGTGACAAACCACACCATCCTTCAAGGGCTCAGAATGCAGCTGGATGACTTCAAAAAAAGATGGGTGGAGGAGCTCCCTAATATGCTGTGGGCCTATGACACGATGCCTCAGGCTCCCACTGGAGAGACTCCTTTCAGCCTTGTGTTCAGGTCCGAGGCCATCATTCCCATGAAAATCGATATCCTAAGTCCTCGGGTGGAGTCCTATAATGAGGAGGAGAATCTGAGCCAACTAAGGACCAACCTCGACCTCATCAAGGAGGTGCGTGACTAGGCGTGACTCAGGATGGTTGCCTATCGCCAAAGAATTGCTAGGTACTACAATGCTTGTGTCCGCCCTAAGGCGTTCCTTCCTGGAGACTTGGTCCTCAGGCAAGCCAAGGTCTCAAAGCCTACAGAAGGAGGCAAGCTATCATTGAACTGGGAAGGGCCTTACCGAGTCACTGAAGCCCTCCATCGCGGAGTGTATCGGATCGAAGGACTTGACGAGATCCCACTCCCTCGTACCTAAATTCTGATAACCTCCATCGGTACTACCAGTGATATACACCAATTTTTGATTATGAATTTGAGTATTTCATTCTTCTATGAATATGAATGACACCCTTTTTGGCTAATAAAGATATGTTTAAGTATCTCACTTTTTCAGCTAAAATCCAAGGCCAGCTCGGCACCAAAGCCCGACTCCGATCGGCACTTAAAGCCCGAGGCCAGTTCGGCACCAAAGCTCGACTCTGATCGACACTTAAAGCTCTAAGCCAGCTTGGTACCAAACCTCGACCCGATTGGCACTTAAAGCCTGAGGCCAGCTCGGCACCAAAGCCTGACTCCGATCGGCACTTAAAGCCTGAGGCCAGCTCGACACCAAAGCCTGACTCCGATCGGCACTTAAAGCCTGATGTCAGCTCGGCACCAAAGCCCAAACCTGGTCGATACTTAAAGCCCGAGGCCAGCTTGACACCAAAGCTTGACTCCGATCGGCACTTAAAGCCTAAGGCCAGCTCGGCACCAAAGCCCGACCTCGATCAGCACTTAAAGCCCGAGGCCAACTTGACATCAAAGCCCGACCCCGATCGGCACTTAAAGTTCGAGGCTAGATTGGCACCAAAGCCCAACTCCGATCGGCACTCAAAGCCTGAGGCCAGCTTTGCACCTAAAGACCAATCCCCATCGGCACCAAAACCCGGCGACAAGTCAGCGCTGCGGGCCTACTGCAAAATCAGTGCCCAAGACTGACCTTGAGTCTTCACAAAGATCAGCTCTAGAGCTAGCCTCGGCACTAGCTCTGGGACCCGCTCTGGCACTACAACTAAGTCTTGAGCCCACTTATGGTGAATGTCAGGACCGATGCAACCCTATCGGGAGATCCTATAAGTGTGGACTAAGATGGGAATGCATTACATAGAGCTAAGTATTCGAAAAAAATTTAAAGGCGTAAACATTTCAAGAAATGATATCATTTTCATTACTTGTCGAAACGTTTATAAAATGCCAACTCAGGTCAGACTCCAATACAAAAGGAAAAGAAAAAACACAATAGGAGACCATCAGGCATCAGCTGGCATGGACCCATCGCTAGCTAGCTCCTCTGACTCTTCGCCGGTGTCAAGCTCGAGGTCGTTGAGGCTCGCGATGCCGGAGACCCTCGCGGCCTTCCCCTTGCCGTCTTGGAAGCCCTGGAAGTAAGAATCCATGGAGGCCTCTGCCAACTCGTCAGCAAAGGCAGAAGAGCCCCAGAAGCGCTCTACTACCTCTGCTACCACCCCCTCTACCATCGTAACCCTTCCCTCGGCATCTCGTGCCCTCTAAAAGGCCTCGCTCGTTTGAGCAGTAGTGTTGGCGACCTTGGCATCGGCAGCCTTGGCATCTGCTAGTCGGGCGAGCTCCTCCGCATTCTTGGTTTGCCCTTCAAGCTCCTTCACCTCTTGGATCACCGCATCCAGTTGGTGTCGGCGAGCCCTCAGCTCGGCCGAGGTCCTCTCCAACTCTGCTTCAGCTACACGGGCGTGCCCGAGGTTGGTCGCTCCCCACCGCCTGACCTCCTCAACCTCTTCTTGGAAGGCCCCAATGCCCTCTTGGCCTCCTCGGCCTCCCTTTGGGCCACCCTCAGCGCCATCTGGGCCTCAGCCTCCTTTTGGGCTGCCTCTAATGCATCATCGGCCTCCCTTTGGAACACCTCCAGCACGCTCTCGGCCTTCTCAGCCTGAGCCAGGATAGTCGAGGTCTCCTGGTGGGCATGGTCGCTCTGAAGGACGGTGTCCCTCAGGGCCGACAGAGAATTCACCGCTTGCATGGAGAGAGCTTTCGTTAGTACACAGTGAAGAAAAGAAATAATTCAAAGAGAAGAGAAGGCACTTACCCACAAATGCGTCATGAAGGCATCCTAGAGGATGGTGGGGGTATCTAGCTGACTGAACTCCACTTGAAGCTCTGACAGGAAGACCCTGGCCAATAGCCGCTCCGCCGTGCGGCCATGATACGTGAGGGACACCCGGGACGGGATCGCCTCGGTCCTGCCCCCCTTTGTGGGCCTAGTCAAGGATGAGGGTGCGGATGTCACCCCAGGTGCTGGCAGTGTTCCTCCGCAGCCCTCGCCGGTCGAGGCATCCTCTGTGGCCGCCTCAGCCACTACCGAGGCATCCTCGCTCACCGATGGGCCCTCTCCAAGAGTTGGCGCGATGATAGGTTGGGCCGGCTCTGCACTCGGGTGGACCGCCACGGCCCTCGGATCCTCCGGGGGCATGTCGATGGTGAGGTTTATCGGTGGAGCCATCAGTTGAGCGATCGACGAAGTGGTCGGTGAGATGACAGGCGGGGTGACCAGTGCAGCAACCTCCTTGCCCGCCTGCTGGTCTTTAGAGGGGGAGGCAGGGGACTGAGGCTGAGGCAGCCTCATATCTGCACAAGTCAGAGCCGATCAAATAAAAAAAAGAAAAAAAGAATGAGAAGGAAGGAGGTCTTCGTAGCTGCTCACCGTCGCTCGGGATAATGCCCGCGAGCCGAAGATTCTCCTCCGACAAGAGCTCATAGCAATGGGGGACCACGGTGGTCAACAGCTGGTCGAATGCCTCCTTATCCCTCGAGACCATCGATTGGTTCCTATCGGGCCCTACATCCGGATCCCCTAGTGTGATCTCACCCCCTCCAGGTCTGCAAAGAAAAATAAGATCTTCCATCCTTAATGAACGTAGGTCGACCGGGCCTAGGTTGGAACAACCACTTGTCCAACTGATGGCGAAGGGTGTAAAGGCTGCGAAACAAGGAAACCCTAGCTTATATACCCTGAAGGTGGCATAGCACTAGGAATGTGCAGACAGTCCGAATGGAATTTGGGACCAATTGTGCAGGCACTAAGGAATACCTATCGAGGAGATTGATGATGAAGGGATGGAGAGGCAGCTGGAGGCCTGCCTTAAGGAATACCTCGTACAAGGCGACTCTCCTAGGTCGAGAGGAAATCACCCTATCATCGGGGTTGGGGATGAATAGTCGGACACTAGCAGGAATTCCGCACTGGGCCCTAAGGTTTGCTAGTTCCTGGACTGTCACAGTGGAGGAAGCCCCTTTCGAGGATTCTCCTCTAACCCTAGGGGGAGGACCCATGGCGGTCGAATGACCCCTAACGGGGGCCCAGCTGGTGACACGCCGCTATGACAGAGGAACTAGATCCTCAAAGGAGGGAGAGGGAGACGAGGACCATGGAGGCATGGGGGAAGGAGAGACCCGCAATCGCGAGGAAGAGACACGGTCCTCAGGCGGAGAAGCGGAGGACCAGAAGAGAGAAAAAGCCATGAAGGGAAGACAAGGAAAGGTCGGGAGGACTGACCTAGGCGAACGAAGGAGAACAGCAAGGTCCGGGAAAGAAAGACTCAGGCGAGGTTCAGGCTCGGGAGGAAGAAGAAAGTCTCGGGGATGTAAGGAGTTAGGTCCGGGGTGACCCTCCTTCTATACCTCTTTTCAAATCATCCTGCCTAATTCGGCCAGCCACGTGCACACCCGCTACTAGAGGAGACGCCTTGGCAACCGCCCAACACACAGAGTGCGAGGTCTGCAGCCAATGATGGGACATCGATGGCATCAACATAATGATGGCAATGATGGCGATTAACCATTCCATGGGTTTCGAAAGGACTCTCCCGCTTCAAGATGGATTCCCTTAGATCCGACGGTGAGGGAGGTCAAGGGCAGTGGCGTTATGATGTCCCATACCCCCGGAATTGAAGAGGCATCACCTCTGAGGACACGTGCCTCTCTCCACGACTGATAGTGCATCGGGATCAGCCATCGGATCATTTTATGCCTCTTTCATTGGGCAGGAGGCGGATCCACGCCATCTCAGGGGCGAGAGGGCATCTGATGTGGCTGATCGAGCCACGTTAGGGCTAATAGATTAAGCAGCTGATGGGGCCTCGGCCTTGGACTCTCGGTCCCCCTCGGCCTCAGACCCCATGGTCCCTCTCAGTCTCGGACTCCCAAGTCCCCCTCGGCCTCGGACTCCATCATCCCCCTCGGCCTCGGACTCCAGGGTCCCCCATGTTCTCGAATTGCAGCGTCCCCTTCGGCCTCGGACTCTAGGGTCCCCCTTGGCCTCGGACTCCAAGGTCCCCCTCGGTCTCGGACTCCCGGGTCTCCCTCGGCCTTGGACTCCAAGGTTCCCCTTGGCCTCGAACTCCGAGGCCCCCATCGGGCCTCGAACTCCAGGGTCTCCCTCGGTCTCGATACTTGCAACCACCATGTGGCCCACCAACTGCCTGTCACTGCGCGTGGCCACTACCAGTTATGGTGTACGCCTGACGTAACCAAGCCCACCTACCACCTATGGTGCTGCACCTAACAGAGGACTAGCAGGCAGGGCCATCTCTGACAAACTCAGGGATGGTTGCAACCTATCCCTTCGGCCTTGTCGCCTATCCTCTGCCACATAATAACGTCTCGGATACATCAACCTTCCAAAAATGAGTAAAGGAGACTTTCAAACATGTATAAGAACATTCGTTCATAACAAGAGAGGGGATCTGAACTCTAGGCAATTTGATCAAGTCTTTCAGTTCTTTATTCATCATTGTTTCCCAAGTCACTCACTTGAGCGTCGGAGGGTCCCTACCAGAATAACCAGCCCCCGAGGACTTTCTTGCTCGATTTTCGTCCGAAAAAGAGACTTCAGGAGATTCCTAGAACTGTCTTCAGGAGATTCTCATGGGCAATACTACTAAACCAGTCTTAATCGACAAATGATCACCAATTAGCACCCTGAGAATCATCTTCCTCTCGAGCTCTTCCTATGCGACAGAACATTCCTTTTCCTCGATTCTTTCTTTATGTTTATTTTACCTGATGATGCTGGAGGTTCTTGACCATGCGGTGAGTCAAGTGATGACTGGATCATACAAATGTGCTTTTTATGCTCTATTAAGTGGTAGTCTAGCATTAGCTGACCTTTTCTTTTTAAAAAAAGTGGATGATCACACTAGCCTAGTGCAAGTCAATCTTGATACATTAGAAAATAAAATTTGCTTTAGTACAATAGGGTAGGTGTCACTCTGCTTTAAATCCAAAACCCAGAGTGATAGGCCACCGAGATTGTTACCCAATTTATCGTAGCATTAGCTTCTCGATAAACATGACGGATCTGGACTGTGTAAACCTATTGAAGGATAGATCAGACATAATGGAGTAAGGGGTTGCTTGGAGCATAATCACAGTAATCCTATCGAATTCATCGAATGACAATAATAGAGTCCTCCTCAATAAAGAGACAATGAGCATTTAGGATCCGAGTGGCGAACGATATACCTGCCCAAGCTGCATAAAACTTAGTCAGAGAAACTGAGGAATCAAGGAGACCAAAGCCATCTGCCGTCAACATAGCTCCATCAATTCCATGGATAATAAATGCTGAGCCAGCACATCTTCCCCAAACACTTCCATCAAAATTGATTTTGATAAATCCTGAAGGAGGGCTCTCAAGATATGAAGACCGTATACCGAATCGCTATCAAGGCAGCAGAGGAGCTCCAGTGGCCAGAGCTGTCAGAATCAAAAGCAGAAACATGGAATGTGTATTCTTCAGAGAAGGATATGACTTTTCTTGCCACTCTGTGAGGAGAAACAACATCATCAGTAAAAATAAGCTGGTTTTGTGATAACAAGATTTGGTAGGCTATGCCAGCCCAAATAGTGCCCTATTGCCGGATTCTTCTTTGAATGTTGCTCAATAGAACAGTCCTTCGAGACCCAGTATCATCCTCCCTAGGGTGATAATCTATCATCTGCCATATCTGTCTTGCTCTAAGGCAGCTAAATATGGCATGATCAGTGGTCTCCTCTCCTTATCCATATAATGGGCAAGTAGCCTGAATGGGCATTTCTCTCTCAGCAAGCAAGGAGCAGGTGGAAAGATAATCCAATGCAAGCTTTCAGATAAAGAGTTAAATCCTGAAATTGATAGGAAGCTTCTAGATCTACGCTGCATCCATCATATTTTGAGGTTGTGGCCTATAAAGCTTCATTAGGTCCCTGGTAGGAGCAGTAGAAAGACAAGATCTCATCCATAGTTTGGTATTGGATGAGTGCCCTGGTATGAGCGGAATAAAAGACCTCCTTCCAGAAAGAGAAATATCCATGAGAAGAGTAAAAATCCATAGAATGAGTCCAGGCCCTATAGCGGGCACACATAAACGATCTCCAAAAGCAATGCTGATCAAGTAGGAATTGCATAGCGTGCCTAGCAATCAGTGCCTCTCTTCTGACTATCAGAGACTGGATTCCAAGGCCACCTTTAGAAGTTGGCAAGCAGATAATATCCCAGGCTAGCAAATGGGTACCATGGCCATCCTGCATGAAGGCCTAGAGAAAGTCTCTAAAGCATCTCTCTATCCTCCTCAGACAAGTTCTCAGGACAGCAGCATTCGATAGAAGATAAAGAAAAAGAGAGGTGAGGATCGGGCATAGAAGGGTAATCCACTCCATCATGGATAAACCCGTGACTTGCCAGCCATCAAGATGGTCATGGACCCGACACTCCAGGTCAATGTAGTCCCTACATCGCGGCTGTCTTCCCGTAATTGGGATGCCCAGATAAGATAGTCGGTCAGTCTGAGTAATAATGCCCAGATTTTGGATATGGCCTCTTATATAATAGCAGTCGTCTTTGGACTAAAATAGATCATGGACTTTTGTAAATTAATTCTCTAACTAGAGGCCTGACAGTAAAGCTGAATAATGGAAGCAAAGGTCGCCGCATTATGGATAGTAGCCTAATCCAGTAAAATGCAATCGCAGTAAAAGGCGCAATACAAAGATCATCCTGTGCCTGAGAGAATGCATGAGATAGGTTATTAGCAGCAAGAATAAACAGAAAAGGAGATAGGAGGCATCCCTAACGCAACCCAACAGTAGAGTGGAAGAAAGTAGTCTGACTACCGTTAATGATAATCGAGAATGATGATCTATGAATGCAAACCATGATCCAATCTATAAAAAGGCTATCAAATCCAAATTCATGAAGAGTGCGGCACAGAAAGGTCCAGCTCACCCTGTCATAAGCTCGCTCCATGTCTAGCTTGACAGCCATAAGATATTGATGGGCAGAGAATCTCTGAAGGTCATGCATAAATTTCTGGGCTATAAGAATATTATCAATAATACACCACCCTCTGATGAAGGTACCCTGCTTAGCAGAAATGAGGCGAGTATCACATTTTGCAGACTGATGACTATAATATGTGCACAGACCTTATAAAAGGTCGTGTACAGGCTGATGGACCGAAAGTGCTAAGGGGTGTAAGCACTAGAGTACTTAGGCACTAGAGTAATGAAAGTCCAATTCCAGTCAGCAGAAATGGATTTCGATTAGAAAATACTCTGGATGGCCCGCACAACATCTTGGCTCATAATAGTTCAATAATAGTGGAAGAAGAAAGGCAAAAATTCATTAGGCCTAATATCCCAGACAACCAATCAAATCTCGTCCGCTATAATCGGCCTAATCAAAAGGTCATTCTTCTCTGTTGAGACCTTCTTAGCAGTTGGAACCGGATGAACAGAAAACCCCTCACCAGTGTGCTCCATCCATCTAGACTGAAAGAAGTGGAATAGCTGATTCTTGATAATGTAAATATCCTCATGGTAATGTTCCGCCTCATCAGTAAGTCGTCGAATCCTATTAGCTGCTCGACGCTTCAGGGTGGCCAGGTGAAAGAATCCGGTATTGCGATCTCCGTCTCGAAGCCACTGTATCCGAGACCTCTGCCTCCAAAATTTTTTTTGCTGCTATAGAAGAGAGTGATGAATAGCTAGCTTAGCTCGAAGAGATGTGATATCATGTTCAGTAAGGCATCGTTCCTGATATTCTTTAGTATGAAGGATAGTAATATCAGCTTCCACCTGCTCTACTTGCCTGACAATATCCCCAATTTTTAGTCTATTCCATCTAAAGAGCCTACGCCTCACTAACTCAAGGTGCCTAGATAGCCTATAAGTAGCACTGTCTCTCACAGGTATACACCATACCTGAGAGATAATGGTTCAAGCGAAGGAATAGGATGTCCAGAATTGCTCAAATAGAAACTATCTTCACTGCTGAACAATAACATCTGTAGATATTGTTGAGAAATTATTGAAACATAATTGTCCCAACTTTATTGATTTTGATGATTTCCAAAAGCCATGAGTACCTTAAAGAATACAATATGTTATTTATCAAAAACCTTGAGCTTATTCAAATTGAAAGGAATGAACTATCAATGGTCATATTAAAAGAGTTTTGAATCTATTAGAAAAAGGAATTTCAAGTTCTATGCTTAAAAGAATTCAAAAGGAATTTTACACTTTATATTTCAATCGATGAATTCTTGAAACATGTCTTGAATCCATGATAAACGTCATATTTAATGTATTCAAGTCAAATTTATATTTTAAATTTAATTGGGACAAGTTTTAAAGTCAATCAGAACATTTTTCTGATTTTTGTATCGGTCCCGAGCCGACTCAAGGGTTTCCGAGTCGACTCCCCAATTTGCTGAGTTTCTCGAGTCGACCCTTGGCTTTTCAAGAGTCGACCCCTGAATTCTTGCGAGCCGACTCCTGTCTGTGCGAGCCGACTCCGCTCAAACAACAGAACCCATTTTTTTGAGCACTTCTCGAGTCGACTCCCCATTTTCCTCGAGTCGACTCCCGACTTTCAGGAGCCGACACTTGTGTTTTCGCGAGTCGACCCCTCAATGGTTAAAATGTTTCTATTTTTGGTAATCGACCTCGAGCCGACTCCCTCAGAGCTCGAGTCGACTCCGCGAAATCTGGGCGCGATTTTTAACGATGACACATCAGCCCCAACGGTAAGATTTTTGAATAACGGCTATTTTTCCCTGTCTCTAACGGATATATTTTTGCAGATTCTATAAATAGAGGAGTTCTTTTCAAATCAAAACAACCAGAGAAAATCAAAAAGAGAGAAAAGAATATCATTTGAAAAGAGGGAAAAACAGAGCATATTGGAAAAATCTTTAGCTCAAAGAAGAGTGTTTCAAAAGGAGTGAAATCCAAGTGAAAGTTTCGTCTACTCCTTCTCATCATTCCACAAAAGTCAGAAGAAAATCCAAGTGCGTTTCAAAGATCAAATCGGCGGATTTTCAAAAGAGGAAAAAGCTTCATCTCAACTCCAAAGTCTTCAACGTCAAGAATCTAGCTGAGGCGTGATTCAACACTTCTAGAGGAGTTGAAGAGAAGAAGGAAGAAAGCCCAAGCATCTACCATCTGCAAAACAATCAGGCTTTTCTAACCTTTTAATATTTTGTACTTCATTTGTATATTTGCTCAAGGGGAGCACATTATTGTTCAAACACTATCATTATTATTTGTTTGCTGATTCAATCAGTGGATTGAATTAGTGGAGGTTGGTATACCTCGTTGCAAGCCGGAGTGCTTGTGTTGGGTTAGTTGTGAGCCCAAAGAAAAACAACGTGTAGGGTTTTGTGCTGGTAAGCCCGAGTTAAAACCAGCTGGGTTCGTTGTGCACCCGGTAAAACAACAAGTTTGAGTTGTGAGCTTGGAAAACAACTCGGCTGTAATCTAGAGAGATTATAGTGTGGACCCAAGTGAATCTTGGGAGTGGACGTAGGTGCTGGTTGCGCCGAACCACTATAAAATTGCCTTGTGTTTGCCGTGCCTAATTTTCTCTATCTCTATCTCTCTTTATTTGCTTGTGTATTAATTTTAGTTAGCCTCTCACTTGCACATCTTGCTAACTAATCAATTAAAGTTAAAAAGTCTTAAATTTTTAAGAACCCAATTCACCCCCCCCTCTTGGGTTGCCATCTGGGCCAACAATTGGTATCAGAGCAAGTGCTCATTTAGAATTTGATCTCACGATCAAGGGCTAAAGATCCATATGGCAACACAAATTGGTTCAAGTTTTGCTGAAGGTCATTCTACGAATAGACCTCCACTTTTTAATGGCTCAAACTATTCTTATTGGAAAGCTAGAATGAGGATATTCATTCAAGCTTCTGATTATGAGCTTTGGGGTGTTATAATTAATGGACCTAGTACACCCACACACCTTATTGATGGCACTATTGTTCCTAAACCCGAAAGGGATTGGAATGATAATGATAGGAGAATGGCACAACTAAATGCTAAGGCCATTAATATTTTGTATTGTTCCTTGGATTCAAATGAATTCAACCGAATCTCAACTTGTAATTCCGCAAAAGAAATTTGGGATAGGTTGGAAATTACTCATGAAGGAACAAACCAAGTAAAGGAATCAAAAATAAATATTTTGGTTCATAAATATGAATTATTTACTATGGAACAAACTGAAACCATCACATGCATGTTCACTAGATTTACTGATATTGTGAATGGTCTGAAAAGTCTTGGTAGAATTTATTCTAATGCTGATCTTGTGCGTAAAATTCTTAGGTCACTACCAAGATCGTGGGAAGCAAAAGTCACTGCCATCCAAGAAGCAAAGGACCTCAATGCACTACCTTTAGAGGAGCTTCTAGGATCCTTAATGACCCACGAGTTAACAATGAAGCAGCATGTTGAGGAGGAAACAAAAAAAGAAAAACTCTTGCCCTCAAGACTGCAGAAATGGAAGAGAGCAGCAGTGAAAGAATGATGAAGATGATGAGGAAACTGCTCTCTTGGCCAAAAAATTCAGAAGGTTTATGAGAAAAAGGCCATTCATAAAAAGAAATTTGGAGCAAGATTTGAAGGAGAAAAGGATAAGAAAAAGGACAAGGAGAAAGAAAAAGAAAAAGAGCCCTTAGTATGTTATGAGTGCAAAAAGCCAGGGCACTTCAAGTATGACTGTCCTTTACTGAAAAAGGCCTACAAGAAAAAGAAGAAAGCTACATGGCAACATGGTCTGATGAATCTTCCTCGTCGGAAGAAGATGAGCAAAAGGAAGTTGCCAATATTTGCTTCATGGCCAACGACGACGACAACGACAATGAGGTAAGTTCTGAAAACTCAAATGATGATTTTACATTTGATGAAATGTTTGAGGCTTTCAATGAACTTATGATTGATTTTAAATCCTTAAAGAAAAAGTATAAGTTTTTGAAAAATGACAATATTAGTTTAGCTAAAAGTAAAAATGAATTAGCTTTAGAAGTTAAGAACTTAACTAATGAAAAAGAAGAACTTAGGAAAGAAAGAGATAATCTTAATCAAGAAAAAGATTTATTAAAATCTGAAACTAAAAACTCAACTAAAGATTTAAAAGATCAATAGAAACTTTAGCTTTAGATAAAGAACAGCAAGCTAAAGAAATTGACTCTCTTAAGAAAGATGTTAAAAAATATAAAGACATTGTTGAGAAATTCACTTTAAGTTCAACTAAACTTAACATGATCCTAGATAGTCAAAAAGCTGTTTTTGACAAAGCTGGTTTAGGATATAACACATTAAGGAAACAGAAATCTCTAAAGAATATTTTTATAAAAGCCAACCAAAGTAATATAACTTGTTTTAAATGTAATGAAAAAGGTCACAAATCCTTTGAATGCAAAACGTTAAAGAATAACAACAAGTTAAATATTAAAGCTAAGAAAATATGGGTTCCGAAAGGAACAATTTTTATTGCTGCTAACCATGAAGGACCCAAGAAAGCTTGGGTACCTAAGCATAAAGTTTGATGATATTGCAGGAATGTCTTGTAGCCAAAAGATCAAAGAAAAAGTGGTACCTTGATAGTGGCTGCTCAAGACATATGACGGGTGACAAAGATGAATTCATCACCCTGGAGGAAAAGAAAGGTGGAGTTGTGACGTTTGGCGACAACGGTAAAGGTCAAATTATGGGCCTTGGTAAAGTTCGCATAACTCCATCTATAGTTATTGATAATGTACTTTATGTTAATGGTTTGAAGCATAATCTAATTAGCATAAGTCAATTATGTGATAAAAATTTTAATGTTTCATTTAAATCTTCTATATGCACTGTAACTAATTCTATTGATGATAGCATTGTATTTACTGGTTATAGACATGGCAATGTTTACTTAGTTGACTTGGAAAAATTATCTTTGAGTGATCATTGCTTAATTGCTGACAATGCTAACATAAATGAAATTAGTTGGTTGTGGCATCGTAGATTAGGTCATGCAAGCACACACCTTATTTCAAAACTAATTAAAATGGATTTAGTTAAAGGATTACCTAAATAGATTTTGAAAATAATAAAATATGTGATGCATGTCAATTTGGAAAACAAACTAGAAGTTCTTTTAAATCTAAAAACATTGTTTCAACTTCTAGGGCACTAGAGCTACTTCACATGGATCTTTTGGACCAACTAGAACCACAAGTCTAGGAGGAAAGAAATATGGTCTAGTGATTGTAGATGATTATTCTAGATATACTTGGGTAATGTTTTTAGCTCACAAAGATGAGACTTTCTCAATTTTCCTGAAATTCTTTAAGAAAGTCACAAATGAGAAAAACACTACTATAGTATCTCTAAGAAGTGATCATGGAACAGAATTTGAAAATCACCTATTTGAAAATTTCTGCACTGAAAATGGAATTAATCATAATTTTTCAGCCCCTAGGACTCCACAACAAAATGGTGTAGTTGAAAGAAAAAATAGGACTCTAGAAGACATGGCCCGTACCATGCTATGTGAAAGCAACTTACCAAAGTATTTTTGGGCGGAAGCAATTAACACAGCATGTTACATCTTAAACAGAGCTTTAATAAGACCAATATTAAAGAAAACACCTTATGAATTATGGAATGAAAGAAAACCAAATATAAAATACTTTCATGCATTTGGATGTAAATGTTTCATTCATAATAATGGTAAAAACAACTTAGGAAAATTTGATGCTAAATCTGATGAAGGAATTTTTCTAGGTTATTCAACAACTAGTAAGGCATATAGAATCTTTAACAAGAAAACCTTAGTAGTTGAAGAATCCATTCATGTAGTTTTTGATGAATCTTTAGCAACTGGATCTGAAAAGATTGATGATGAGGAAGATACAAACATAATTGAAAAAGATCTTGAAAAACTTAATATTGAAGTATCTTCTGATCATGAACAAGAGGCTAAAGATGATGATTCACATAAGGACGATGATGTCAATATTGATCATAATGATGTAGATCTTCCAAGAGACTGGAGATATGCTCATAGTCATCCTAAGGAATTGATTATAGGCGATCCATCTCAAGGAATAAGGACTAGATCATACATGAGAAATATTAGTAATCATCTTGCATTTGTATCACAAATTGAACCTAAAACTATAGAAGAAGCTGAAAAAGATAATAATTGGATGTTAGCTATGCAAGAAGAACTAAATCAATTTACAAGAAATAATGTTTGGACCTTAGTTGAAAGACCTAAAAACCATTCAGTAATAGGATCAAAATGGATTTATAGAAATAAACTAGATGAAAATGGCATTGTAATTAGAAACAAAGCTAGATTGGTTGCTAAAGGATATAATCAAGAGAAGGTATTGATTTTGATGAAACCTTTGCACCTGTAGCTAGATTAGAAGCCATTAGGCTATTACTTGCATTTGCATGTCATATGAACATTAACTTATTTCAAATGGATGTAAAAAGCGCATTTTTAAATGGATTTATTAATGAAGAAGTTTATGTAGAACAACCACCAGGTTTTGAAGATCACGAGTTTTCAAATCACGTTTTTAAATTGCACAAAGCTTTATATGGTTTGAAACAAGCACCTAGAGCTTGGTATGATAGGTTAAGTAAATTCTTAATAGAAAATGATTTTACAAGAGGAAATGTTGATAAAACTTTGTTTTTGAAAAGAAAAGGTAAAGATTTACTTGTAGTACAAATATACGTAGATGACATTATTTTTGGTGCTACTAACGATTCTCTTTGTCAAGAATTTGCAAAGTTGATGCAGGGAGAATTCGAGATGAGCATGATGGGAGAACTCAACTTCTTCCTTGGACTCCAGATCAAACAAAGCAAAGAGGGAATCTTTATCAACCAAACCAAATACACAAGAGAACTACTCAAAAAGTTTGGTATGGAAACAATGAAACCCCTCGGAACTCCAATGAGTCCTTCATGCAAGCTGGACAAAGATGAAGAAGGTAAAAAGGTTGACCAAAAGTATTATCGAGGTATAATCGGATCCCTTCTTTATTTAACAGCAAGTAGACCAGATATCATGTTTTCAGTATGTTTATGTGCTAGATTTCAATCTGAACCTAAAGAATCACATTTAATAGCTGTTAAAAGAATTTTAAGATATCTAAATGGAACTAAAAATGTAGGTTTATGGTATTCTAGAGATTCCACATTAAACCTAATTGCATATTCAGATTCTGATTATGCTGGATGTAAATTAGATAGAAAGAGCACAAGTGGTGCATGCCAATTCTTAGGTAGTAACTTAATCACATGGTTTAGCAAAAAGCAAAATTCAGTTGCATTATCAACTACTGAAGCTGAATATGTAGCAGCTGGAAGTTGCTGTGCGCAAATCCTATGGATTAAGCGACAACTTGAAGACTATGGTATCACACTTGATAAAACACCCATAAGATGTGATAACACTAGCGCAATCAACTTAACTAAAAATCCAATTCAACACTCAAGAACAAAACACATAGAAATTAGATATCATTTTATAAGGGAACATGTAGCTAATGATGAAATTTGTTTAGATTATGTAAACACAGAAGAACAATTAGCTGACATATTCACTAAACCTTTAAATGAAGAAAGATTTTGTTATCTTAGAGGAGAGCTAGGAATTTGTAATCCTTTTGAATAAATTTTGAAACCTCTAAGGAAATATATCTAGAATTCTTTCAAATTCTCAAAATCTTAAGGAAATTTTATCTAGAACTCATATCAATTTGATCTCTCAAAGTCCATGATTTTTAATCATACTCAAAGATCAAATTTGGGACTTAATTCGGATTCTCTGAATCTCAATCTAATTTTTCTCTGAATTTGTCCGGGAGCCGACTCGAGAGTTTCGGAGTCGACTCGAGTTTCTGCTGAAACTCAGGAGTCGACCCCTCCTCTGAGCGAGTCGACTCGAGATCGTGTCCGTGCTCTGTGACTAGTCGCGAGCCGACTCCACACTTTGCGCGAGTCGACTCGACGTGGTCCCAGTCGATTTATTTAGGGCACGAGTCGACCCGACGGACATTTCATTCTTCCAAAATCTTCCAAATCCTCTCCAAAACTTTCCCAAAACCCTCCAAACCTCAATTAACCTCTGATTAAACAATCCTTCAAGATCAATGGCACCCAAAACCCGAGGAGCAAGCTCGAGTGGCGCCGGTGTGAAGAGAAAAAGGACCGTCCGACGACCCGTCCGCGAGCCGTCTCGGATTCTTCTTCTACACCTTCGGCTAGTGATCCTCCAGCTCCAGCTCCAGCTCCTACCCCAGGTAGATCTTCTAGCCAGTAGGATTGTAACCACAGGAAGGAAAGTGGATTTCGAATTGTTTGAGAATGAAGGATTCATCATTGGTAGACAACTAATCGAGATGGGTTTGAGTATATTTGTTCTTGGATTGTCCAACCTATCCTGCTTTGGTCAAAGAGTTTTACAAGAATTGTCTAGAGGAGATGATGGCTTAGTAAGCAAGGTTAGAGGCATCGGTTTGAACATTACATCCTCCATTCTTTCTAGACTATTGAAGTTACCCTTGTCTGGACCTTCTACATTTGCCCCTGAAGATAGGTCTCCAGCTCTCACTCGACTTTTGAACCGAAACTTTGAGGGATTTGAGGAAGTCTTTGCTAGTCAACTACCATTGGAATTAAGGCTTCTCCACAATATTTGCAGCAGGATTCTATTTCCCAAGACAGGCCGATTTGACTATGTTTCTGAACGAGATATTTTTGTCATGGATGCAGTTGTATCTGGGAAACCCATCAATCTACCTAGGATGATGATTTGGTATATTGCAGACTGTAGCGGGAAAAAGAAATCGAGCTTACCCTATGGCATGGTTTTGACTAAATTATTTCTTAGCCAAGGGATTGTGTTCAGTGATTGTGAGCCAAAGAAGGAGTTAAGACATACAGATTATTATACTTTGGCTACAATTCATCGCATGGGGTTTATTAAGAAAAATGGAAGTTGGGAGAGAAAGACTGTTACTGAGGATAGAGACTTAGATGCAGAGGCACCCAGACCTTCCTTGAGACATTCATCTCCGGAGCCTCCTCAGTGTTCATCTATTCCAGATTCTGTTCCTGCTCCTACTTCAGATCCTACCCCTGCTCCTACTATTGCTCCTGCACAGTCTTCCACAGTTTCATCTGCTAGTTTTTCTGATACACAGTTAGATCAACTTCGATCTTTATTCAAGTCTGAGTTAAGTGATCAAGAAAAGAGATTGAAAGAAGAATTTAATGATAAGTATATGAACTTAAAAGAAGCATTGTATTCTCTCAGTGATCGAGTTGCATTGATTGAGTCCACTCTCAGCTCATCTACCGGTTCCTTAAGTGAAAATTTAAAGAATATCTTTGGAGAGCTTAAGGACATCTGCGGTGACTCGGAGACATACTCCCAATGCAACGCAGAGCTTCAAGAAAAATCACTTCTGCTTGTACTTTTGTTGATGAAAAACTAAAAGACTATGTAAGACTTCAATGCGAAGGGATGAAGCAAATTGTAGATCATTTGAATAGAATCACTAGAAGAAATTTTTAAGTTTTCATGTAATCTTTTTTATGTAATCAATTTACTTTCAATGCAATGTACAAGTTTACATTTCCATGTACTTTCATTTTGAAGTAATGAGAATGTTTGATGCTTCACTTTTGTCTATTTCAATTGTGAGTACCCTTGAATATCTTTGAATGCTTATGTTTAATTTGATATAATTTTGAATATCAATACTCAATTGATAACTTAGATGCTGAATGAATTCGAATGAGTTTAATCAATTGATGCTCTGATGCATCTCAACCTTTTTGTTGATTACAAAAAAGGGGGAGAGATTTATATGATTTAATCGTATATGCATCATCATGAATTGCCCTAATTAAATAAGGGGGAGAGAATTAAATAAGAAAAAGAAAATATATGTTTCATATAAGGGGAAGAGATAAATTGAATTTCATAAAGCTTAAGTTTTTGATTTTGAAAAATTTTGAATGATTTATAAGATTAAGGTTCATAGGGGGAGCTACCTCATTGAGGGGGAGCCTTTCCATGAACACAAAAGTTGATTTTGGAATCACAAATTTTTTCAATTTTATAATGCATATACTCAATGTTTTTGTCATCATCAAAAAGGGGGAGATTGTTGAGAAATTATTGAAACATAATTGCCCCAACTTTATTGATTTTGATGATTTCCAAAAGCCATGAGTACCTTAAAGAAAACAATGTGTTTATTTATCAAAAACCTTGAGCTTATTCAAATTGAAAGGAATGAACTATCAATGGTATATAAAAGAGTTTTGAATCATTAGAAAAAGAATTTCAAGTTCTATGCTTAAAAGAATTCAAAAGGAATTTTTACATTATATTTCAATCGATGAATTCTTGAAACATGTCTTGAATCCATGATAAACGTCATATTTAATGTATTCAAGTCAAATTTATATTTTAAATTTAATTGGGACAAGTTTTAAAGTCAATCAGAACATTTTTCTGATTTTTGTATCGGTCCCGAGCCGACTCAAGGGTTTCCGAGTCGACTCCCCAATTTGCCTGAGTTTCTCGAGTCGACCCTTGGCTTTTCAAGAGTCGACCCCTGAATTCTTGCGAGCCGACTCCTGTCTGTGCGAGCCGACTCCGCTCAAACAACAGAACCCATGTTTTTTGAGCACTTCTCGAGTCGACTCCCCATTTTCCTCGAGTCGACTCCCGACTTTCAGGAGCCGACACTTTGTTTTCGCGAGTCGACCCCTCAATGGTTAAAATGTTTCTATTTTTGGTAATCGACCTCGAGCCGACTCCCTCAGAGCTCGAGTCGACTCCGCGAATCTGGGCGCGATTTTTAACGATGACACATCAGCCCCAACGGTAAGATTTTTGAATAACGGCTATTTTTCCTGTCTCTAACGGATATATTTTTGCAGATTCTATAAATAGAGGAGTTCTTTTCAAATCAAAACAACCAGAGAAAATCAAAAAGAGAGAAAAGAATATCATTTGAAAAGAGGGAAAAACAGAGCATATTGGAAAAATCTTTTAGCTCAAAGAAGAGTGTTTCAAAAGGAGTGAAATCCAAGTGAAAGATTCGTCTACTCCTTCTCATCATTCCACAAAAGCAGAAGAAAATCCAAGTGCGTTTCAAAGGTCAAATCGGCGGATTTTCAAAAGAGGAAAAAGCTTCATCTCAACTCCAAAGTCTTCAACGTCAAGAATCTAGCTGAGGCGTGATTCAACACTTCTAGAGGAGTTGAAGAGAAGAAGGAAGAAAGCCCAAGCATCTACCATCTGCAAAACAATCAGGCTTTTCTAACCTTTTAATATTTTGTACTTATTTGTATATTTGCTCAAGGGGAGCACTTATTGTTCAAACACTATTTATTATTTGTTTGCTGATTCAATCAGTGGATTGAATTAGTGGAGGTTGGTATACCTCGTTGCAAGCCGGAGTGCTTGTGTTGGGTTAGTTGTGAGCCCGAAAAACAACGTGTAGGGTTTTGTGCTGGTAAGCCCGAGTTAAAACCAGCTGGGTTCGTTGTGCACCCGGTAAAACAACAAGTTTGAGTTGTGAGCTTGGAAAACAACTCGGCTGTAATCTAGAGAGATTATAGTGTGGACCCAAGTGAATCTTGGGAGTGGACGTAGGTGCTGGTTGCGCCGAACCACTATAAAATTGCCTTGTGTTTGCCGTGCCTAATTTTCTCTATCTCTATCTCTCTTTATTTGCTTGTGTATTGCTTTTAGTTAGCCTCTCACTTGCACATCTTGCTAACTAATCAATTAAAGTTAAAAAGTCTTAAATTTTTAAGAACTCAATTCACCCCCCCCCCTCTTGGGTTGCCATCTGGGCCAACAGATATGAAGATGGGGTAGTGATCAGAAGCAATCCTTGGTAGGTGAGTAATAGTGATTGATGGATAATTCTGAAGCCAGTGGGCCATGGCCATAGCACTATCCAATCTCTTTCAGACTCGGGCAGATCCCTGACGGTTATTACATCAGATGAATTAGGGATCCGAGAACCCCAAGTCAAGCAGACTAGCAGAAGAAATGAAAGTCCTAAACTCCAAGATGTTCGCTGATCCACCAGGCTATCTGCCCCCTTTTTTTTTATTGGCCCCAATAATGCAATTAAAATCTCCTATAATGAGGGATGGAACTCCTTGAGCAAGAAGAGATTGAATCTCAGACCAAAGAACATGCCTCTCTCGAAAATCAGTGATGGCATAAATACCCAAGAGTAGTCAGGGGACAGATGTCCTCTTAGAGATGACAAGGGCAACTTGCTGATTGCACTGATAAAAGGCATCCACTCTAATAGAAGTATTGCGCAAGAGAGCCAAAATACCTCTTGATAGTCCCATCGACTCAATAGCATAAGAAGACTACAATCTGGATACTTGCCTCCTGAACTAGGACAAGCTATCATCCGACTATTGGGTTTCCAAAAGAGCACAAATATTAAAACTATATAATTGCATAAGTCTGCTAAAGGAGGAGTGAAATGAGGGTTTTTGGGCTCCTCTGACATTCCAAATAAATATCTTATTTTGTAGTTAAAGGGGGCTGAGTCCCAGCCTGATCATCCAACATGTCAGCATCAGGAGGGCACCCATTATGCGAGGTGCCACCCTTCGGATTCTGGCTCCTGCAATCCATAAGTTGGTTGGTCTCCATAACCTTTTCTATTTCTATCACCAACGAGGATGATGCCTTGAACTGGTTATCAAGGCCATTTCCCATAATGGCTTCTTTGAGGCTAGAGATGATCAATTAGTGTTGTTGTCCCTCCCGCTGAGTTGCTTGGATGCCCTCGTTCTTCTTTCCAACAGGGTCACATCCTTATGCGGGTAGCCTTAGATCCCATGCCAGCCGGACTGATAGGGCCTGATGTTGACTCTGGGGATGCAGAGAAAGTAAATTTGTCTTGTATGATATTTGATTCTGATGGATTAGCTTTCCCTTTTCCTTTTCCAGTTTTGGAAACAACTCGGTGGGTGAGCAGCTCCGCAGGCCTGGCCCTCTTAGATGGACTAGGGTTGACGTCCTTACACACCTTGGGCCTACCAGCCCATTTATCAGAGCCAAGAAGGGCAAAGGGGTTCTTAGTCTCCAAGTTAATATTCAAGGATTGCTGAGACCCCCTCCTCTCTGTTAGAGTATCAGGCACCGGCACAGTTTTAGATTCAGCCATTGTGCCAGTCTTGATTCCACTCATTCCTTCATCAACCTGATGTGCCTCCTTCAACCCGGTTGTCACCTGATTCAGCCTAGCCGTAGGAGAAACTGATAGTTGGCCAGCCTTGTGGAGGTGCCACCGGGCTATCTTCACTAGCGTTTGCCATCCATCCTTCATAACCGGACGAGGAGCCTTCCCACTCTGACTCTTCCTCCTTAGCTCCGGGACATGGCCGTGGGGAGTACGCCGCTGCTAGATTGCTGCCATCCATGAACCATACTTGACACCAGCCGCAGAAGATGTAGAGTCCGACAGAGGCGAGCAGGGGCCCGTGAAATGCATTGATCCACATCGAGAGCAAATCTCATCCAGGCGTTTGAAGGCAAACTACTGCCAGAAGGGAGCATGGCCTCCTCTCATGCGGACTCCTGGCCGGAGAGGTCGTAAGAGGTCGACATGCACACACGCCCTGGCAAAGCCTCCCTAGTTTTGTCTTTGGTAGTCGAACCAGAAAAGATAAATTGACCAGCTGGCGCTAGAATGGCACGCAGGATGTCATCGGACCAAAATTCCAAAGGCAAATTGGGTAATCATACCGAAAGAAGGGCGAAGGCCAGAGAGGCAATCGACGAGATGAAATTTGGTCGCCATTCATCCGTTGCTATCAGCTAACCATTAACGATCCATGGCCTTTCCAGCACCAATTCCTTGGCTTCAATCTCTGGGAGATGGAAGATGTAGCACCGGTGGCCTAGGAAAACGACATCGACCTCGCCAGATACACCTCCTCGCCAAAATTCCCGAATGATGGCCTCCGAAGGAACCCATCGGCAGATGCTTCTCGCTAGGATGGCCGCGTTCACCCATCTATTGGTTTCCTCTTCCAAAGCTGCTGAGGGAATTTGGATAACCTTCGGAAAGTAGCGCTCCAACTCCGCCACCTCTGTCGGAGACGGGGAAGAGGAAACCACTCAAAATGGCTAGCCTCTGCACAACGCCAGGTCATCCATCCTTCCATGGCCTCATCCACACTAGTAGGAGGGAGAGGAACACCTTCTTCCATCTTCCGGTGAAGTCCAATCAAAGTCCCCATCAACGTTCGCCGGAGATCGGAGAGAGCACAGTCGGGAGCACCATTCTCAAAGCGGCACGGTCATGATAATAAAATGCGTGATCCCATCCGGTTCAAGTTGAGTTGATTGGTTTACGAGTGAATCGGATGGGTTGATTGAGTTATTCCGGATGTCTTATACATCTGGTTTTATGTTAGAACCAAGTCTGCTTGGCCTCCGGGTTCCAATTTAACCAGTCCAACTGGTCGGTTCGGTCCAGTTCTGATAACTATGATTTTAAGCAAAGGGTTTTACTTACCTTCTACCTTTTGGAGGAGTTTTTTTTAGAACAAGCTTTGAATTACATCCTAAAAACTATTGTGATGAATAACCTGTATGAGAATCATTTAGCATTCTAAAATTATTAATAAAAATTAAGTTGAAGTATGCTAAATAGCAGATTAAAAGAAAATTGAATTCTAATTAATGATTAAAGCGATAAAATAAAAGAAAAAAAACATGAAGTTAAAATATGCTAAATAAAATTAAAATTAAGAATGTTTGTGACGTCACTCGAACTCCACCTAGATGTGTGATTGCTGCTTTATTATCTTTATTGATGGGTTTTCTCGGTTTGTTACTATATTTTTTTTTCAAAATTAATGATAAAGTTAAAAGTCTATAAAGCTAAATAAAAAATTTATTAAAAAAAAAATTAAAATTTTTAAAAAATAATTAGAAAAGAAAATTAAAAACTTTAGATTTAATCGAGATAGTGAGTACACTTCATCTGAAGTTATGACTTTATTTTATTGGGAGCACAATATTGCACATAAGATCACTGCTCGTTGTTGACCACAACCAAATGATGCTGCATAGAAAAAAAAAAATCTCATGGACATGATAAATGTAAAGCTAATTAGTTCTAGCCTTCCTAAGAACTTGCAAGGGGAAGTCCTCTTTTTCACTTGCATGATTCTTCTTGATTGTATACGTTTTAGAGATAGTGACAAAACCTCTTACGAACCTTGAAAAGGTAGACTCCTAAGCTAAACTTTCTAGGAGTATGGAGGTGCCTATCCAAAGTTTGCGTTCCAAAACCCAAATATAAAAAGATTAGACCCAAAACTATTGATTTTGTACTTATATAGCATGCCCTAGACAGCAATGCCTATAGATTCCTAGTAATCAACTTGGAAATAAGTGAAATTTCTAACACTAATTGAAGTTTGGGATGCAAGTTATTTTGAGAATATCTTTCCTTTTCAAAAACAAGATTTTCTCTCAACTTATCGTTTCTTCTTCTTCTTCCTCTTTATTTAGGGATGGCAATGGTTCGGAGCAGCCTCTACTGGTCCTCGTCCCTATTGAAAAAACGTTCTCCACCCCATTAAGTCGTTATAGTTAATGGGACAGGAACGAGATATCCGATCGGATAAATGGATATCCATCGAGTATCCATTTGGTAATTCATTTTGCTAATGCTGGTTTGTTGCTAATTCGTCGCGCGTTGCACTCGTTCATAGTTCACTAATTTTAGCTAAGGTTTTATGATGAAAACAGAGAAAGGGATGAGCGCACCAGAGAGAGAGAAAGGTGCTGATTGGGAAGGGCGTTTTCGATGCGGCGGCGAAGATAGATAATGGAGCTAAGAAAGATAGTGACGATAAAGAGAGAGAGATTAGTTCGCTAGGATTCTGGCTTTGATGTTCAGACGGCTGCATGAAAGAATAGAAGACAGAAAGATTCAAACTTGTTTTAGTAGGATTTTTTTACTATATATGTTTTATTGATTTTAAATTTTAAATTTTAATATATATATATATATATATATATATATATTAAATATATCATATTAAAGATAATGAGGATGAAGACGGATAAACGGGGATGGGTGAAGGATACCGTTCCCTACTATTTATCCATTTAGTCGTTAATAGGTAATTTTCGTACCTGTTAAGCCATTTAGATCAATAAATTTTTGATCCGTTAGAAATAGCACCAAAGCAGTAATTGGTCAAACAAAAAAATTTGTCATCCTTACTTTTATTCCTTTATGCCTATTACAAAATCTGAATTAACAAGAAATTTAAGATTTCAAAAGGATTTTGGTAATGATTTTTATTTTGTCCTTACTAAAGGTAATCTTTCCAACCATGCTAATGTTAAGTAGATTTTTAAAAAGAAATTTAGACCCCATAGTACTATTGATATAAATCTAAATTAGTAATAAAATATTTTTTTCAAAAAAAATAATACTTTAATACTTATGCACCCGTTAGTAGTTTTACTACTATAAGAACTTTTATAGCCTTATTTTTTTATAGCCTAATAATTCATCAAATGAATATAAAAATAGCTTCTTTAAATAAAAATTCTGAAAAAGTTATATTGAACAACATAAAGGATTTATAGTAAAAGATCAAGAAAATAAAGTTTTTAAATTAATAAATTATTTTATGGTTTAAAGTAAGCCCTGAAAATCGGTAGTTGAAATTTGGCAAAATTGTTTTGTCCTTTGGCTTTCAACTTTCAACTCAATTATTTTGATAAATGTTTTTATTTAAAAAAAATATGAAACTAATTTCTTTATATTGATGATATTTTTCTTTTTGATACTTCTTTTGATTGAATAAAAGATATTAAGAACTATATTTTTCTTTTTGGGTCAGGCCAATGCCATTCTTAGAATGAAACTGATTAGGAATCGAAATTCTATTGCTTTGAGCCTTTTTTATTTTATTAAAAAAATACTAAATAAATTTAAGTATTCTAATCTTAAACTTGTTGCCACTTCGTATGATCCTAGTGTACACCTAATTAAAAATTAAGGTGAACCCATGAGGCAGTACGAGTATATCTAACAATTAGGACTATTAAGGTATGTGGCAAATCATGCTCATCCTAATAACTCTTATGCTATAGGTAGATTGAGTAGGTATACCTATAATCCTAATGAAGAACATTGGATTGCCCTAGCTAGAATTTTTTGATACCTTAAGAATAACTCTGATCTTTCTTTGGTATGTTACGACCCTAGTGTGATCAATGGATACAGTGATGCCAATTGGTCTGTTATGTTTTCTTTTTAGATATTACAACCATTTCCTAGAGTTCTTATAAATAAACTATAATAGCTTGTAATACTATAGAATCTGAATTAATTACACTCGACACTGCATGCCTGAAAGTTAGATAGCTTTGAGGTTCGTGATCACAGTTGTCTTTTAATTCTACAGCATTGCCTTCTATTTCCTTTCATTGTGATTCTAGAATTGTGATAAAATTGGTTAACTAAGAAAATTTGAATAAGAAAATGGATGGATATATGTTAATGAGATATAAATCTGTTAAGAATATGTATGGTAAAATAATTTCATTAAATTTTATGAGATTAGAAAATAATTTAACCAATCAATTAACTGAAGGCCTTTCAAAGGATGTTATAATTGAATCATAAGGTTAATGGTATTCAAGCCCACAAGATAGTCAGCAACATGAATCCCTACATTTATGATTAGGTTATGATGAAGAAGGTCCAAAGGGTATTAATGAAGTGCTAATGTAGCATTATGAGGAGTACAAATTTTTATTGTGAGAAGTACAATTTTTCATGCTGTAACTGTTGGGGAGCGCGGAATACCCCAAGATCATGGCTATAGCGTATATGAGTAATACAAAAATCTTTTACCGTTCTAATCTATGAGTATAAGATTATACCTTCAGACTTGAACGCTGGAACACTTCGATTTGATTGCTCGACCTCAACCTTTTAGCCTTCCGCCGTATTCCCGAAATACCTTCTTCTCTCACAAGATGGTGGGATCTCTCTCGGCCGACCTAGGGTTTCTTGTTTTTCTTTTTCTCTTAAAAACGTTAACCCTAGCAACCAATTGAGAGGGTATTTATAGGGCTACAATAGGGACCAAATAGGCAAATATGAAAAGGACTTCCCACGTAATTAAATCTCTTAATCCTATCCTGGGTTAGGATTCAATTACGTAAATTATAATTCATTCCACTAAAGAATTATAATTGTACTCCTAATCACATTCGAATTTATATTTTCGAGCCTTAATATTAAATACTTATTATCTCTCCATGTTAAGATTACAGATATCCACCAATTAAATTTAAATACTGACAATATAATTTAATTGGCTGTTATTATCCTTGAGATTTATCCACTTAACTTATTTGATGTATCGGATTCAAAATCCACTTGCAAGATTTGATACAATCAAAACTTATAAGCTTTCTCAAGGGGATATCATCAATCCAAATTAACAGGACGTGGATTCCTTCAACTATTAATATTCACCATATATATAATATTATTGCCCAACCCACTGAGTTTATTGACTCATATAGAATCTCACTCTATGTGTAATCAAAGCAATAATCACTACATACACGTGTCTAGAAATAGAATTCAGATTAAGAGCATAAGTAATCATAATATTCATGAGTTCTAAATTATTTTATAAAGTCAGTATAAAATAATCAACTCAACTGGGTCCTGTTCAATACACACAAGTGTACTAGCACAAATAGTTAGAATAAACTATTCCCCCTAGTCAAGACAGACCTACTAAAATTTGTGCTACAGTTCTACTGATGGTGTGTCCAATTCCATCTAAAACTGTGAACAATAAACTTGTATTCCAAAAGAACCGATGATCTAGTCTTCTGTGTGTAAGCCATACTCTACACACTAGATCAAATACTCTTTGTAAATACTAGACACATGCACATATATATAGTAAATGGCACGCATTGCTCAAAATGAATTCTCATTAAAAATGTAAACATAACATAAAGCATATCTTTTAGTCTATATCTATCAGTAACTCCTCCTATCCCTGCTAAAGTGCTCCATACAATAGTTAGGTTGAATTCAGCTCTTAATGGGTCCAAAACAATATGTTTTGTAAGGTGTATTCTATCACTGGCATCTTTGAATGATTCACTTAAATGGGAACCATAGTGAGGCTGCGATTATGGGAATTAAGCGAATTGTTGCTATAAGTATGAAAATCAAGTTTAACATGACCATAATAGTGCTATTCCACTTAAAAGATCAATGTACTCCTACCATGTGCATGATTGTAAAAAATTAATGAAAGAATCTGATTTACGGCCCAATTCACCATGAATCTTCAATCTAACACAATCGTAACAAAGTACAGATTCAAATCTTAAGATACGCAGCATGATGGATAGTTGCTTGCTCACACTTTTATTTATTTATATTTTTTAATTTTTTTTATAAAATTTTTATTAGGGAATTGTTATATATTTTAAAACTTTTAAAAGAAAAAAATAATAATAATAAGGGAAAGAAAGGATTAGCGCCAGCTCGCTAATTCTTTCTTTCCTGATTATGATTCCTTCCTATAGCCACGGCTGCGAATCAAGTCTTCCTTTTTTTTTTTTTTTTTTGTATTATTTGCCTTTCTGATGCCCTCACCACGCGCCATGCGTGACTTACTTCCGGAATCGCCTCTGTCACCTGGGATGCACGGTAATGGCTGGATGTCGTGAAAAATGGACATTTGTTCTCTCTCTCTCTCTCTCTCTCTCTCTCTACACACACACACACACACACACACACACACACACAAGCAAGGGCGGAATATGGTTATATTGATTTTTTTTAAGAACAAATCCTGAATAGTACCTTAAAAACTATAACGGATAACCTATAAAAGAATCATTCATAATTTTAAAATAATGCTTATAAATAAAATTTATTTATTATTCTTTTAATTGTACTTACTTTATATTTGTCGACCCTGCTTCTATTTTCTTTTAATTTACTATTTAACATACTTCTATTAATATTTAATAACACGGTTGTATAAAATTTTCATGCCCATTAATTCTCTTTGACCTTCATTCAGAGGTGAGGTGGAATCCCCGCCTAGCAATCGAAAGTTGGAAGAACAAGTGCAGTACCAGCCAGGTCAAATATTGGATGATCTTGTTTGTAATCTTCAGTCAGGCTCTGATAGGCACTACTCATGAAGATGGATCTCATGGTTGTGCGAGTAACACATGTCCCACCCTAAGGAGTGGTTGAGCATAGCCAAGCTGTACCTATACTGTGACAACACTCCGCACTTGGGATGAGGCCAAAGAGGACTTGGGTTTGAAACCTTATGGAGTGCCTCTCAGGAGGAGATGGAAGAGATCGATCCATACAACACAATAGTTAGTCGAGAGAGAATTTATTAAGCATGATCCATCTACGTCATCAACGGTCCCAGCTTGCTGCGATTTGAAAACGAATTGCACTGCTTGCATTACTCGGTGCCTGTCCCGACTGAAGGATCGATTTGAACGGGTGCTTTACACTTCATACATAATCCATCCGTTTTTATCTAGTGTGGTTTTCCCTTTGTAATCGAAAAAGGAAAAGAGAGAGAGAGAGAGGAAGAGAGAGAATATGGGTGTTTTTTATAGGTTGAAAAAGATTTTGTGTCCGGCCTTCGATGCATAAAGCGCGCATCAAACACGGTTAATGACTATATGCCTGTGTAAGCGCGCACTCGATGCATCCATCCGCGGTGCATGCTTTGTGCATCGAAAGCTGATGCACAAAAAATTTTTTATTATAGGTTTAGAACCTCGAATCAAGCTGAGAGCATTTGGGCCTGGATCTGGGCTCTTGGGATGTGTTTTAGAGCAAGTAGGCTGAACAAGGGCCCACTTTGCTAACTGGTCCCGGCTCCTCGGCCTGCTCCTGTTTGAAATTGAAATCGTTTGGGGACCATTTTTATCCTCCATAGGTCAGTCACTTTAAGGAACCTACTTCGCCTCTGCTTTACATTAATGAGACAGCAGAGATAGGCATTGCGAGTTGCAGCTGGCCTGACCTCAAGCAGCCAAGTAGGTTTAATCTAGAAAGGAGAGATGGTATAATATATATTTTTGTAATTAATTAATATTATTTTTTTGGAGGGGGGGGGGGAGGAAGAAATAGTGGGCTGGTAACCACTTGTCCAAAGAAATAGTGGGAGATTTGGTTACATGAAACATTTAGGAAACAGTGAATTCAACTGTAGGTAGCCCAGTGGTCGCAACACTACTTGGAAGTAAGGGCTCCTCAAAGTTCAGATCTTGTTGAGTGCTGTTCTCTCGAGATATTTAAAGTATTTTTTTTTCTTCCGCCGTCAGAGAAAGAGAGGGAGAGAGAACTGGAGCCGTTGATTAGTCCAAGTAATGGAGCCAAGCACAACGCCCATTCCTGTTTGAGATGGGAGAGGTGGCGCGTTCGTTTCGCAGCTAGAGGGGAGGAATCTAGTGGATCGCAACGGTGGCCGGCACTAGGTGTGAATGGTTCGTCAAAAAGCCACATGTCCGTTCGGATTGGTCTTCGATCCACCCAGCCCACGCGGCAATTGTCCATAAGAAAGAGAGCATGTAATGAGGCGTGAGTGATTGATGCGAGTGCGACGGAAGAAGAGAGAAGCTAAGAACTCTTTTGGAACCACATGATGTGGTGGAAAGAGAACCCTTTGGACCCATGTGAAACGGTAGTCAGAATCCAACTTGAAGGGGACGGGACCACGACCCCGAAGAGCGATCCCGCCCGACTTGTTGTCCCTCGCAATCCAAACGTGAAAGGGGACCATTCAAATCATGGAGTCCAAATTTGGTATTTCGTCTAAATATATTGCATAAATTTTAGAATACACAGTAAAATGTTATGATTGTTTTATGGCGGTCTCTTTTTATTTATTTCAGATAAATTATTATATATATATATATAATATATAT
Source organism: Calamus simplicifolius (assembly GCA_900491605.1). Classification (NCBI taxonomy): domain Eukaryota; kingdom Viridiplantae; phylum Streptophyta; class Magnoliopsida; order Arecales; family Arecaceae; genus Calamus; species Calamus simplicifolius. The sequence goes on from UESW01004455.1 coordinate 100,164, forward strand.
ATATCTTTTATATCGATAGATTCTGATGTGGTTGGTAAAAATTACATATAAGTTAATGGCCAAAATTGTCCAACGGCTGGAGTCGTTTGGATGCCAATGGCTTCGACTTTAGGCGGCCCAATTCATAAGTGGCTCTGAAGCGGTCCCAATTCATAAGCGGCCCTAAGATGGCCTCGGCTCCTAGGCAACCTCAGTTCATAAGTGGCCCCAAGGTGGCTCTGGCTCCTAAGCGGCCCAATTCATAAGCGACCCCAAGGTGGCCCCGACTTCTAGGCAACCCCAATTCATAAGTGGCCCTGAGGCGGCCCCTGCTCCTAAGCGGCCTCAGACCTCATTTTATTTTTCTAAGATTAACTTCAGCTTCTCAAGCAAGCCTTCACTTTGACAAGGCCAGGCCTACTAATCATCTCCGATTCATATATGTCTAATAAAACAAACTCCATCGGTTCTACTATAAGCTTAAGAAGTCATAATCATCATGAAGCATTAATGGCTCTGATCAGATAAGCCTCAAAAGTCATCATCCATCATGAAGCTTTAATGACTCTGGCCAGATGAACCCCAAAAGGTGATCATCTGCTACAAAGTACTAATCACCCAGTTCATATAGAATAAATCCCACTAATTCTGACATTCCATTAATAAAGTCGTGGTTCATCATGAGATTCCAAAGCTTTCGAAGTAAGTAACACGGACCCCAAGTATCAATAAAATGGGTAAGAGGGACCTCTGACCGAGATATGAACACTCAATCACTCAAAAAAGCATTTTTTATCATCTCTAGCTCTCTCTCTTGAGCTTCTTCAAGCTCACAGTTGTGATTCTGATCACTAACTTGAGCATCGAAGGGTCCCTACCGGAATATCCGGTCCCCAAGACTTTTTGCTGATTTTGGCGCCAAGGTGAAGCTTCTTCAACAAACTTATGGCACGTCCACTGACACTCAAGGATGTCAGCTCAGCCTCAAGGTGATCAGGTTTCATCAGATTGGCGTGCCAGGTAGGGGGCAACGTAGAAGGATAGCTCTGTAACCCTAAGCTACAAGCTCGCCCTCTCTTGAACAATAATGGTGGTGACACATATTCAGGAGGCTTCTGCCAATTATATTGGGGGGCATTCCTATCATGCTGAGCAACCGAAGGCTAATCCCCCTACCCTTTTCTCGCTACCAGTTTTGTCTACTTCACATGAACAACTGGCCACCCTTACCCAGCAAGTCCAAGCTCTTATTAGGGCAGTTCGTGAGTTGCAAGGGCAATAATCGATGGTTGTTCGATAGCTACCCGGGCATCCCATACCGCTTGTAACAGCTGTCCCGGCCAATCAACAATCCATATAGAAGACCCTTTCCAGAGGAGCATCACCACCGTTATGCTTCATCCAAGCATCCCCACAGGAAACCTCCAAGAGGTCACGGTCTCCTATCTGTTGTTCGAGTAGCCCCTCCTCCAAACATCGATGGGGGAAGGAGCCCAGGCGGGTATGCCACCACCAACGCCATCGCTCTCCCTCCTTTTCTTCTGAATCAATGAGCAAGGACCTTAATAGCCAGATGGAAAGGAACTTAGAGGAGCAGGACCGGCGGTTGGAAGAGCTCAGCCAGAAGCTCAATAACCAACCAGGGGTGGATTATGATACTCGTCCACCCCTCACTAGCTGGATTATGGAGGAGCTTATCTCTCATAGGTTCCGTCTTCTCCAGCTAGATCCTTACGATGGCACCACAGATCCATTTGACTATCTGAAGAGTTATAAAGCTCTCATGCAAGTTCAGAGGATGACTGATGCCCTCCTATGTATTGCTTTTTTCGTTACCCTTCAAAAGGCTAAGCGTACTTGTATTCTCGTCTACTCTCGTGCAGCATTGACTCCTTCTGACAGTTGAAAAAAACTTTCTTAGTGCATTTTGATGCCTAACGAAAGATCCCCCGGGTAGCGAATAGTTTATTCTCCGTTCAGCAGAAGGAAGAAAAATTTTTGAAGGATTTTTTGTCCTGGTTCAAGATGGCAGCCCTTGAGGTCTACCACTTCGACGATGTTGTGGCCACTTTGCCCTAAAGTGAGGACTTCGTCCTTCCCACTTTACCTATTCTTTGGACAAAAAACCTCCAGTTCTTATGCTGAGCTTTTAAGTCATGCGTAGAAATATATTCATGCCGATAAAGCTGATTTCACTTGGAGGGATACTGAAAGAGGGTCCAGCAAGAAACCGGTCCACGCGGAGCCAAGCAGACCTCCTTCCAAGAAGCATGAGTCCCCACATCGACCAGATAATCGGCACCAAAAATTTGCCCCCAGAGAAGATAACTTCACACCTCTCCTCGACCCCAGGTCTCATATCCTTATGGAGATTGAAAACGAGTCTTATCTCTGGCATCCTCCCCCACTAAGGATGGACGTCACTCGCAACAGGAGTCATTATTGCCACTTTCATAAAGACTATGGCCATGATACTAAAGATTGCCGTAATCTGAAGTGTGCCATTAAGGAGCTCATTCAGCAGGGCCACCTCAGGAAGTTTATCTAGAAGAGAGAACCTTTGACCATTCTAGCTCTAATGGGACCTCCACCTACTCAGACCAACGTTGATAATGCTCCAACGGAACGAACGGTAGGCATGCTTTCCTAGGGGGTAACTGCACCTTCTAAAAGATTGAGGGGTGAGAAGGGAATAAAAAATGTAATTCCCTTTTTTGAAGGGGAATTAGCGGGGGGGAGGGTAATCTGAATGATGATAGCATTGTCATCTCTATGACAATTGCTACACATCCTGTAAAAAGAATTCTGATGGATAGTGAGAGCTCTGCAGACATCCTTACTTATGATGCCTTTGTTCAGATGATTTATCTCTCAGTTCCCTCCAATCGGTGATGATGCCTCTCATCGGTTTCATAGGAGATTCAGTGAAAGTTGAGGGTGAAATTACCCTACCAGTCATGGCAAGATCACCGTCATGTCAAATCACTGTCTTGATGAGATTTTTAGTGGCTCGAGTGCCTCTAGCTTACAATGCCATACTTGGTCAACCAGACTTAAACCTCTTGGATGCGGTAATATTTACTAGACACCTACTCGTGAGATTCCCTACCAGTGGGAGAATCGACGAGATACGTGGGGAGAAAAATTCAGTGCAATTATGCTATCATATGGCCCCCAGCCCTCTAGAGGCGTTGATCCCATTGGCCTCAGTGCTACTCAATCCCAGAGAATCTGAAAGAAGAGGAGAACTGATGCAGGGCGATATTCAAAGCGCCTGCAACTCAAGCGATCTAGTCTGCGAGAAAAGAATTCGTCCAGGTTTGGTTCAAATCTTGACAAGAAAAGGGGAAAATTTCGAATTTTGATCACTCTCAATCCGAAATTTAAACGGAAGAGCAATTGAATTTTCAATTCAATTGTTTTGAATCAAGAAAACATTCATCTTTATTCAAGAGGAAAAAAAAAGGAAATCTAAAACAGCGTCTTTTTCTTCTCTGCCTCTGACGGCCGCCCAAACCAACTTAAATAAGAGAGAAAACTAACATCATAAGTTCAGAAAAATTACAACTATGCCATTAAAAACGGGCCCAAAACTCCTATCAAACGAGCCCGGATGGCCAAAATCCACAGCAGCTCATGGCCAAAGGCAATGACTTTGAATCATCAGCCCGTTTCCATGTGACCAGCCAAGTTTGGGCCCAATCCGACACAGTAACTGACCGGGTTGCTGAAACAGGACATTCAAGGTCTGGTTTGGATGATCCAAATCCTGGTCTGACTTGATGTCCTCATCAATATTCAAGGTCTGGTTTGGCTGATCCAAATCCTGGTCTGACTTGATGTCCTCATCACTCTCCCCTTCCTCTGAAAAGCTTGACTGGAAGCTAATCCATTAGAATGCAACTTGATCTTCCCTGGATAGCTTGAAAGATCACTTACATAACTTTTAGAATCAGATGCAACATTTTCAGGAACACCAAGGTCAGGAGGTTTTGATGGCTCAACACCAAAAAAGCCAGCATTCGTCCACAGTTTAACGGAAGACACATCAGCACTACCAACAGGAGGAGATTGTTGAGACACGGATGTCTCCACTGGAGCTTCACTGCCCAACCTGGTTGGCAAACTAGGAATGCTTGGATCAGGAGACAGATCATTGTCGATGCCTTCATGACCATTTGTTCTCACGATATCATGATAATTATGTTCAGAGAAATCATTGGAAACAGAGCATTCTGGGTTCAAAGCAGAATCAGTCATGCGAGGTGACTGCACACATTCCAAACCATCCGAAGACTTTGAAAATTCTGGAGTAGGATCTGTGATTAAGCTTGGATTTGCCCCAGCAGATAAAAGCAGCAACCATTTTTTTCCTCTTAAAATATGCTGCCCAATGCAATGCCGTCCAGCCAGAAGCATCTCGAAAATCCAAAGACATGCCTGACAAGAAAAATAAAGGAACAGCCCATGCATAATCTAAAATAGCACACAGGTGGATGGCTCCTTGACCTTGACTATCATGTTCAATTGTTTTACAACCTTCAGCTACCTTCTCCAAAAGCCATTCTTGCAACTTATTTTTCAAAACCAGCTCAAACAAGTCTCTAGCAGCTGGTACATGTGAGGCTTCAATGCTGCCACTTAATGTAAGGAGATTCATCCAGTCCTTTTCGATTAAAGGAGAGGTGTCTAATGCATATGTTTTTGCTTCCTTCAGGGATTTTGTCTGTGTCCTGTTGGATCGAATGGAAATATTGTTTGTTGTAGAGAAAAGCAAATGAGCAAGCCTTGTCTGCACCTGAAATTCTTTCCACTTTAGCTTGTCATCATCATCTTCTGATGAAGTAACCCCTCCATTCAACTGAACACTTGGCGCTGAACGATAATCAAAACTCAAAACTTGGCTGATGGGTGTATAGCCATCCAAAGTCATGAAAAAATTCACCGTGCCAGGTGGGTGTGGCATTGCACTACAGCGGTAGACACCATATTGAATCATCTCTGCAGCAGCATGCATCTCACCAAAGACACAATAGATATTGGATGCTGTTAAATGTTCATATGGTTCACTGAAGTGTCCAACAACGAGGACCTTGGTCTCCTCTGTGGAATAAGCCCATCCAGGTGAGAAGTCAGTAATACTAAAAATTTGTTCTGGAGTTGAAGACTGGTCCATTATTGTAAAAGCCTTTGATTTATCACCACTTGAACTAGCTTTAATTTGATCATCCAATAAGCAAAGAGACTCATCATTCATGCAATTCCACCTTCCAAAACTATTCTGAGCAAGGAAGACATCACCACTAAAAATATCTGGGCTTGCACCGCTATTAATAGCATCTAATTTAAGGTCGGCTGCTTGAGAAGTTGAATTCAAAGTCTTAAACAGTGGTGATGGGTTCTCCTGATTATTTTCTGCTTGAAAGTAACCACAATTTATGTGGTTAATTCCAACAACCCCATTACAATCAATAACATCAGTTGGATGCTCAGAAGAAGGTACTCCCTCAACCACACCATGAGATGAAAGAAAACTACCATCATTCCCATTTCGCATATGATGGTCAGAGGATGAAGCATTACCCTCAATACATATTGCAGAATAAGTGGAAGTAGGAGGCTCCACCAGATCTGCCCATTCCAGTGTGTTGATTTCTTGAAGACTTAACTCATGATTCCAAAGCTCAGTACAATTATCAGCCTGAGATATACCAGAACCAGTGTATGATGCGTGATCCTCTCTTGAATTGATTTCTTCTGACATAACTGGAGAACCAGACAACTCTGAAACGGCTGAACCTGAAGTTGAATTCTTTGGTGTTGATGGAGAAGCATGATGAGTTCTGTTTGTCAAGGCTAAAGCATCTGTACATTTCACTGGTGTTGGAAGGTGCTGAGATGCATTGTCCTGAGTCTCCTCTGATGTTTGACGATAATGAACAAGAACTATGCGCTCCAGATCCCTTGGAAGACCAACATCATGCCTCTGTTGCTCTCTTCGAATTGACGGTGCCTCTAGATTTTCGAAACCCCTTTCCTGCCTCCATCAATTCCATCACGTTCATCTACTCGAACGGGTTGGGCACGATTTTGCACCTCCATCCGCGCCAGCATCGCCTGCATGGTTTGCAGCATCTGTTGCATCACCTGGTTCTGGTCTCGCATGACATCTTGCATAGCATCCCTCACGGCGTCTTTCAAGGATTGATCTTTGTTATCTTGCTCCATTGGATACGAATTTTGGTTAGGGTTTGGCGGTAATGGAAGGGATGGATCAAGGCGGTAATGGAAGGGATAGATCAAGGAAGGAACGGATCAAGGAAGGGCGGATCAAGGAAGGAACGGATCAAGGAAGGACGGATCAAGGAAGGGCGGATCAAGGAAGGACGGATCAAGGAAGGGCGGATCAAGGCTCTGATACCAAGTTGATGCAGGGCGATATTCAAAGCGCCTGCAACTCAAGAACGATCTAGTCTGCGAGAAAAGAATTCGTCCAGGTTTGGTTCAAATCTTGACAAGAAAAGGGGAAAATTTCGAATTTTGATCACTCTCAATCCGAAATTTAAACGGAAGAGCAATTGAATTTTCAATTCAATTGTTTGAATCAAGAAAACATTCATCTTTATTCAAGAGGAAAAAAAAAGGAAATCTAAAACAGCGTCTTTTTTCTCTCTGCCTCTGACGGCCGCCCAAAACCAACTTAAATAAGAGAGAAAACCCTAACATCATAAGTTCAGAAAAATTACAACTATGCCATTAAAAACGAAAATAGGCCCAAAACTCCTATCAAACGAGCCCGGATGGCCAAAATCCACAGCAGCTCATGGCCAAAGGCAATGACTTTGAATCATCAGCCCGTTTCCATGTGACCAGCCAAGTTTGGGCCCAATCCGACACAGTAACTGACCGGGTTGCTGAAACAGGACATTCAAGGTCTGGTTTGGATGATCCAAATCCTGGTCTGACTTGATGTCCTCATCAATATTCAAGGTCTGGTTTGGCTGATCCAAATCCTGGTCTGACTTGATGTCCTCATCAAGAACCGATCGAGCACTTGCTATCCTATCTGTTGGGAGACGACCTGTGAAGGCTGTACAAATCGGCGAGCTTCTTTCCCTAGAGATGAAGAATCAACTCCTTACTTTCTTGCGGGCAAACTTAGATGTCTTCACCTGATCAGCCTCGGACATGCCCAGCATCCCTTCAGAGGTAATTACTCACAAGCTTAACATTGATCCGAAGTACCAACCTGTCCGCCAAAAGAAGAGAAGCTTTACTCCCGAGCGATAGAGGGTCATCGATGAGGAGGTCAACAAGCTGCTTACTGTCAGCCATATCTAGAAAGCACAATACCCGGATTGGTTAGCCAATGCCGTGATGGTGCAAAAGGATAGTGAAGGTTGGAGAATCTGCATCGACTTTACTGATCTCAATAAAGCCTATCATAATGCTAGTTTTTTACTACCGCAGATTGATCAATTGGTAGACTCCACATCTGGCCATGAGCTCCTTAGCTTTATGCATGCCTTTTCTAAATACAACCAAATAAAGATGGATCCGACGGATGAAGAAAATGCCTTCTTCATCACCGAGAAGGGCACCTACTGTTACAAGATGATGCCCTTTGGGTTAAAGAATGTAGGGTCTACTTACTAGAGATTGATGAATAAGGTCTTTAAAGACCATACTGGGTGCAATATGGAGGTGTATGTAGATGATATGGTAACTAAGAGTACCCGCATCGCTAATCATGCTGTTGACTTAGAAGAAACATTCAATAACCTCTGGCACCATCAAATGAAGCTCAACTCTCGTAAGTGTGCATTTGGGATCACTATCGGGAAATTTCTGTGCTTTTTGGTAACCCAGCAAAGAATTAAGGCTAATTCGGAGAAGATACAAGCTATTCTTGATATAAGATAGCCAATTAATAAAAAGAAGGTGCAGCCACTCACCAAAAGAGTGACCGCTCTAAGCCAATTCTTATCAAGATCAGCAGAAAGATGCTTGCCCTTCTTCAAAGCTCTACGTAAGGAAAACAACTTTGAGTGGATGGAGAACTACAGAAAGCATTTAAGGAGTTGAAGGAGTTTCTGTCCACACTGCCATTACTGTCAAGCCAAAAGAAGGGGAAAAGCTCTTTCTTTATCTTGCTGCTTTCCCAGAAGTGGTTAGCTTTGTTCTGGCTCGCCCTGACACTTCTGGTTGGTTGGCTAAATGAGCAACCAAATTAAGGGAATTTGATCTTTCATTTCAATCCTGATCTGCTTTGAAGTCCTAAGTGCTGACAGACTTTCTAGTGGAATGCACCTGGATGGAAGAGCAACCTAAGGACTTCCCAATGATATGTTCATATTGGAAATTGTATCCTAAAGCCAATCATTTGATGTTTGTGCTAATGTAAATAACATATAAATTGATATATTAATAAAAGTTATTTGGCAGTTTATTTGTTACAAGAACATCTTCTTAAAACTCCTAATAGTAATGAAGCCCTCAGGATCTTCCTTCATGATAAAGGAGGATTTATCTTTGAAGGACCTCAAAAGAGTTTGCGACCAAATGATATACTATGACAGGGCCATAGTACTATCAATTATAGGACGTTGTATATCATATTTGTTGGTTGTCCTCTTAACCAAGAAGTGTAGAGACACTGGGTGAAAGTGTAGGAGTACATTTCACCGAACGTGACTCATTTTAGATACTTTGCTGTCAAAAGTTAATCCGAGAAGATATGGGTATAAGTATCCTTCAGACCTAAAGATCACAACCGGTGACTTGCAAGCAACTCATTGTACGTAGGTGCCGGACCATCTGGAATTTTAATCCAACTATGAAAGGTTACTAGGTGCAGTCAAGTACTTATGGTAGTCAGTTGTGGATCAAGATGGAATTTGACATATCCCGTTAAAAGGAGAAATGCTTATGTTTCAATTTAGCAAGACCTTGGCCAAGGCACTTCATGTGAAAGTCACATGATCACTAAAGTTGAAATCACTTTATGGATTTGCTATTTAGAGTTGACAGTCTCTTAAGCCATCCTTAACATTTGTGGTCAAAAGGATAAATTATACGGTAACTATTTCTTAGGGTTCTTGGAGTTTGCTCGGCAACTCTTTGACCTATCCGGACGTTGGGTTCCATTGCTAGATGGGCACATCGATTAGTATAGAAAGTTGTTCCTATGCTACCGGCTTAGGTTCAAACCTAGAGAGTTACACACATAGAAGTTTTCTAGGATGATCTATTTACTGATCAACGATTGAGAATCGTATATGATTTAATTAATCAATTTGATTGATTGAATTATCTCAATTGGGTTAAGTACAATTGAATAAGATTCAATTTGGTTTAAGTCTATTAGAAGGACTAATCAATTTCAAATATTGATTTAAAATTAGACTTGATTTGGATTTAAATAGATTCAGGACTAGACAAATTTGATTTGGACTAGGACCATGATCTATGTAGGTTCAGTCCAATAAATTCAAATCAGCTTAAACCAAAACTCAAACCCAAACTCCTCGCATAAGGATCTCACATGATGAGATAACTTGATTAAATTCTCATGTAGAATTTAATATATTAACTTAATCTTCTCCAAACGGTTTCCGTTGGAATTCTAAGTGTTAGAATTCATGTTGAATTAATGTACCTCTTTGAATTAACCAATGATGGAATTCTAAGTGTTAGAATTCATATATCTTTTATTTTCACCGAACGTCGGAACTAACAAAACGTTGAAATTCTAAGTGTTAGAATTTAAAGGTTTTCACCAAACGTCAGAATTAACCAAACGTTGCGTCTCTTTGGTTTTCATCAAATGATAGAATTCTAAGTGTTTGAATTCAATAGGTTAAAGGCTGAATTGAGCCTATAAATTAGAGGACATTCTTCACCAGATGAATAACAACAACGATATGTTATGGATAAAATTCTAAAGAGTTAGAATAGAAAATTCTGGTGTAATTCTGGTGTTAGCAAAAGTTTGAAGGATCCTGAAAGAAGATTCAAGTGAGAGGATTCAAGATTAGCAAAGTTATTTTTTCGCAAGCTAGCACTCCCAGGAATCCAATCATTCGAGGACTTCGCATGGATGATACTAGAGGCTGGACGATTGAATGGCTGCAGAGCACAAAGGATTTACCAATTGTTTTTAAGGTAAGTGATATGATCCCTATATCTTAAGGCAGACTTCAAGACAAGTAGTATGACTTCTTATCTTGAAGATAAAGATATGATCTTGATGATTTTATTTATATGCATAATTAGATCAAACGATCCTATAGTATAAGGCAAAGATATGATCTTGATGCACATTACATAGATTAATATTTAATCTTTAAGATTCCGCATTGATAATTATTATCAAAATTTTAAAATATGCATGCCTTGGAGGTTATTTCTCCCAATAATTCAGATGCTGGTGAAGATATGGCAGAGACCTAGATTCTTCATGTTGATGGTGCCTCCAATTCTTAAAAAAGCAGGGCTGGTCTCATTCTTGCAAATCCGGAGGGCGTAGTGTTGGAATATGCTCTCCGATTTCTCTTTAAATCTACAAATAACCAAGCTGAGTATGAGGCCTTATTGGCCAGAATTAAGCTCGCGCAGGAGTTTGAAGTAAAGCACCTTAGGGCCTTCACCGACTCTCAGCTCATCTCTGGATAGATTATTGGGGAGTATGAAGCTCGAGACCCCATTATGTCTCGATATCTAAATAAGGTCAAGTCAGTGACCTTCTCATTAGCTTATTTTACTATCAGTTATATCCCTAGGGGTAAAAATGTCAGAGCTGACACTTTGTCATGGCTAGCTACTTCAGCAAATAACATATTAGGAAGAACATATGTTGAGCACCTAGAGCTCCCGAGTATTGACATAGTGGAGAGGTTCTATCAGTCACATAGGAGTTCATATGGATGGATGCTTACATCCACTATCTTACTGGCAGCACTCTCCCCACTGATCCTATAGAAGCTAGGCTACTCAAGTGGAGGGCCCTCAAGTTTGTATTGCTGAATGGGCAGTTATACAAGAAACCCTTCTCTTATTTTTTCCTCAAACGTGTCAATCCTGCGGACGCTAATTATATCCCCAGGGAGATGTATGAGGGCATATGTGGGAACCACATGGGTGGCAGATCATTAGCGCACAAGGCTCTTCTCCAAGGATACTATTGGTTTACTATGCGAAAGGATGCTGCTGAGCTAGTCTAGAAGTATGATAGCTGCCAGCGATATTCCAACGTCCAACAACAACCAGCCTCTCAGCTAAGTCCGCTCACTACTCCGTGGTCTTTCGCCCAATGGGGAATGGATATCCTTGGACCATTCCCCCTAGCTTTATGTCAATGGAGGTTCTCACTTGTCGCCATCGACTACTTCACCAAATGGGTTGAAGTCGAGGCATTAACCAAAATCACCGAGAGCAAGGTGAGGGCATTTTTCTGGAAGTCTATTATCTGCTGATTTGTCCTACCTCATACTATCTTTACCGATAATGATCGACAATTCGATAATGTTGCATTCAAAGCTTTTTGCACTGAGTTGGGTATCGGCCATCGTTTTACTTCTGTCGGGCATCTACAAACCAATAGAGAAGCAGAAGTCATGAATCAGACCATCCTTCGGGGACGTAGAACCCGACTGGATGAGTTCAAGGGCAAATGGGTGAAGGAACTCCCTAGTGTATTATGGACGTATCATATGACCCCAAGAATCCCCATAGGGGAGACTCCTTTTAGTCTCGTCTTCGGATTGAAGTGGCCATCTCGGTGGAGATTAGTCTTCTAAGCCCTCGGGTGGAATCATATAACGAAGAAGATAATCATGATCAACTAAAGGCCAACCTCGACTTCATCGACAAGATCCGGGACCAGGCACGGCTCAAGATGGCTATCTTTCATCAGCGAGTAGCAAAAAATTACAATGCCGGGGTCCATCTCAAAATGTTCCGCCCAAGGGATTTAATCCTTAGAAGGGTCGAGATATCTAAGCCAACCGAAGGAGGCAAGCTATCTTCAAATTGGGAGGGACCCTATCGAGTCACCGAAACACTTCACCAAGGAGCATATCGACTCGAGGAGCTCGGAAGAACAATCCCGCGTACTTGGAATGCGGATAACCTTCGCCATAATATCAATAGTAAGTGTATTTGATCAATGAATATATAAGAGTCTTAAAATTTTCTATTCGGCTTAGATAGTCTATAGTTTTTAAAAGGACCTTGGCAGCTCCGTGATCATAAGGACACCCCGGACTGGCATCGAGAAACCCCCGAGGCAGTTCAAGTCCTATGGTCTCGGCGGTCCCGAGTTAAACTCCTGAGCCGGCACCAAGAAACCCCCATGGTAATTTTCAAAAGGACTTCGGTGGCCCCGTGATCATAAAGACACCCCCGGGCTGGCACTAAAAACCTCCAAGGCGGTTTAAGTCCTATGGTCTCGGTGGCCCGAGTTAAACTCCCGGGCCGGCATCGAGAAACCCCCACGTAGTTTTTAAAAGGACCTTGACGGTTCCGTGATCATAAGGATACCCCGAGCTGGCACCGAGAAACTCCAGGCTGTTCAAGTCCTATAGTCTCGGCAGCCCCAAGTCAAACTCCCGAGCCTACACCAAGAAACCTCCATGGTAGTTTTCAAAAGGACCCCGATGGCTCCATGATCATAAGGACACCCTTGGACCGGCACCGAGAAACCTCTAAAGCGGTTCAAGTCCTATGATCTCGGCGGCCCCAAGTCAAACTCCTGGGCCTCGAGAAACCTCCGTGGTAGTTTTCAAAAGGATCTCGGCGGCCTCGTGATCATAAGGACACCCTCGGGCCGGCACCAAGAAACCTCCAAGGCGGTTCAAGTCCTATGGTCTCTCAGGCTGGCACCGAGAAACCCCTGGGGCGATGGCTGCCATCAATATTCAAGGAACCCTTCAGCACAAGCCTGAGAGACTAAGATAAACCTAAATGTTTTTATGATGTCTGCACATCAAGTTGCCGACTCTCCAAATATACTCAAGAAATCGAAGGTGCATCTTATCGAATATGAAGGCTAAAGCCAAGACATGATCACCAAGAGACTAAGGCGCTACAGAGAGATAAGTTCATTATGCTTGAATAAAGTATTTCTTTCATTAATCTTATAACATTGTTATACAAAAAGACTGACTTTAGTCGGATTACAAAAAATATCAAAAATAAAAAGAAAATAAATTCTAAGGATCGACAGGTCCCGGCCCGTCTTCAGCGTGGCCACTCTCCGGGTCGTCCTCCTCATCTTTAAGCCGAATGTGTTCAAGGCCGCTTATTTTAAAGATCCGGGAGATCCTCTCTTTGCACTTCTCAAAGCCATAGGAGAAGGCATCAATGACCGCTTCACTCACTTCGGCCCAGCCTTTGTACTGCTCCATGGCCTCTCAAGCATGAACTTCGGCGGCGGCCACGACCTTCCGAGCTTAGGCTAAGGCGGCGACCACTTTCTCTTTAGCTTGGATCTTGGCGACGGCCAACTTCTCCATAGCTTCTTGGGCCTGAGCCTCGGCAGCGATCTTCTTCTCCCAGGCGGTCGGAGCATCTGACTCCACATAGGCATGCTTCTCCATGGCCGCCCGGGCCTTAGACTCGTCCTTATCAGCCCTCTCTTCGGCATACTCCAACTTGAGGAGAGCATCTTCCAGCCTCTCCTTAGTTGACCTAAGCCTCATCATGGCATCCATCAGCTTGGCCTCGGCGACTATGGCCTTATTCTCGGCTTCCTCTGTCTAAACCTTCAAAAAGCAGTTCCCCTCCTGAGCAACTTAGAGCTCGCCGACCGCCTTCACCTCCCGAGCTCGCACTTCGGCCAATTCTTTAGCCAAGCTATCAGCTCGAGTCTCAGTGGCAGTCAGCTCGTCCCAAGCGCGCCCATAGTTATTGATGGCCCTGGCACAGATGTCTTAGAGAATGAAGAGGCCGTTAGACATCTGTGTGAACCGATCGGTTAAAAATTTTGATTAAATTCAATATAAAAGAAAAATAAAGTCAACATACATACTTGAAGGGCAGCGATGAAGAGAGTGTCGAGAGCATCAGCAATGGACAAACGACGAAGCTTAGCTTGAAAGCCTAGGAGGCTGGACCACCTCAGAACATGCTCTGCTAGCCGACCACGGTTCATTGCTTTCATCTAGGATGGCCGACTCCTGGGTTCACTGGTAGGGGACGTCCCTCCTTCCTTCGACATTGGTTGAGTGGCCGATGGGACATCATCTTCAATTTTTACTACCAGAGGCATCCCAACCCTCACCTCCGGTGTAGCTTTACCTCAAAGTTCGGTGGCGACTGGGGGCTCTTCCCTAGACGGCCCCACCTCAGCTTCAACAGAGGAACCCCCACTACTGGTGCTTCGACAAGGGGATCCTCCCTTCTTGGCTCTTCCATCAGGGCGGCCTCGGGAGCCATGGAAGGAGCCGTTGGGGGCTAGGATGACCCACCCTATTCCTTCTGGTGAGGCTTCTTAGGCGCTGCCCTCGCCATGTTGCCGGTGGCCTCTTTTCTCTTTCGAGGCCTATCATTAAGAAGTCGGGAGAAAACTTCATTGCTGCACAAAGAAGGAGCCAAAAAAAAGGTCAACTAAGAGGATGTGGCGCTCACCGAGCGCCGATGTTGGCGACGTCGGTGCTGCGCCGGCCACTGGCGCTATGCCGGCTTCACAAAGGTTATCCTCCGATAGTAGTTCTTGGTAGGGAGGAAAGATGGATGACAGCAGTGAGCCGATCACTTCCCGGTTTTCCTCATTTACAGTCGAGTTTTTGTTAGGGCTGATGTCGGGAATGCCCCAGCCCATCTTCACTCCATCCAAATGGACATAGAAAAATTGAAATTTTCATCCCTTAATTTTGGAGGGCAGGTCAAGCTTAAGGGCTCTTTGGGTCTGAAGACAGCTCCACCACCCGGCTTTGTTGGGATTGTAGAGTTTGTACAAGGCCCGAACAAAGAAATTTGGGCAGAAAGGCCATAAAAATGGTAGAGTACTATAAAGGCGCAGATAATCCGAATGGAGTTCGAAGTTAGTTGTGTCGGGACAAAGTCATATCTATCTAGGAGATTGAAGAAAAAGGGATGGAAAGAAAACCAAGCCCGCTCCTAAAAAACTCTTTATACAAGGCAATTCCACAACTGACTAGAGGTCATTTTATCACCAGAATAGGGGTGGAGGTACAGATACTATGAGGAATCTCATATTGAGCCCTAAGGTTCTTTATGTCTTGGGCGATCATGGTGAAGGCTATCCCCTTCGGACCTACAGACTCAGAAAGGGTAGCCGGAGGAGATGCCGAACGACTAGATGATCGAGAAGAAACCCTAGGGGGCGGAGGAGAAACCCTTAAGGATGGAGGAGAAATCCTAGGAGGCAGAGAAGAAATCCTAGGTGGTGAGGAAGAGGCCCTAGGTGGTGTTTGGGCTGCGGTCACTGGGTGGTCTTGGATGGAGATGCCACCAGGAGCCCAACGTTGCGCCCAAAGGATCTCTTCCTTAGAGGGTTCGACCATGGGGCTCTTACCTTTCCTATGGGAGTCAGGATCTATGAGGAAAAAGAGCAAAGAGAGCAAAGAAAGTGAAAGGGACTGACCTAAAAATCAAAGGGACACAGGCAAGAGATCGAGACTCAGAAGATGAAGAAGACAGAGAAGGTAATGGAGGCATGAAGGCTTGAAGGGGCGGGTGGGACAGTCTTTATACATCATTTTTGAATGTCCCACCCACTACAGTGCCATGCAGAGAGTCATGAATGGAGGTATCATCCAGCTATCCATAAACTCTTCGTTGTTCGAGATACGATGCCTCGGTGACACTTGAGGGATGCAATCCGCGCCCATTGATAGGACATAGATAAGAACAATCCAATAATGGCACTCCACCTTTTTCATTAAACGAAAAGTATTTTTCTCAATCTTTCCATAGACTACATCGCTCCTAGTACCGTTCCTTAAATGATAAGGAGACTTCGAAGAGACTTTACCTTCTCGGAAGCGCATGCCCGCCTCCGCTAATTTATGGCACACGTAACCCAGCAAAAGCGAAAGATTTTGCGCTCCTTTCTCTTGGCAAGTGCTGCGCATGTGAGCGCCAAGACTTAAGAGTGGGGGAGCATATGATGTGGCTCGTAAAAGCCACATGTAAGTTAACGGCCAAAATTGCCCAACGGCGAAAGTTGTTTGGATGCCAACGGCCTCGGCTCCTAGGCGGCCCCAATTCATAAGCGGCCCTGAAGTGGCCCCAATTCATAAGCAGCCCCAAGATGGCCTTGACTTCTAGGCAGCTCCAGTTCATAAGCTACCCCAAGATGGACCCGGCTCTTAGGTGGTCCCAATTCATAAGTGGCCCCAAGGTGGCCTCGGCTCCTCGGCGGCCCCAATTCATAAGCAGCCCTGAGGCGGCCCAATTTATAAGCATTCCCAAGGTGGCCTTGGCTCCTAGGCGGCCCCAATTCATAAGTGGCCCTGAGGTGGCCCCAGTTCATAAACCGCCCCAAGGTGGCCCCTGCTCCTAAGCGGCCCCAGACCTCATCTTATTTTTTCAAGATTAACTTCAGCTTCCCAAGCAAACCTTCACTTCTGATAAGGCCAGGCCCACTAATCATCTCTGATTCATATATGTCTAATAAGATAAACTTCATCGGTTCTGGCACAAGCTTAAGAAATCATAATCCATCATTAAGCATTAATGACTCTGATAAGATAAGCCTCAAAAGTCATCCATCCATCATGAAGCTTTAATGACTCTGGCCAGATGAACCCAAAAGGTGATCATCTGCTACGAAGTACCAATCATCCAGTTTAGATAGGATAAATCCCACTAATTCTGACATTTCATTCATAAAGTCATGGTTCATCATAAGATTCTAAAGCTTCTGAAGCAAGTAAAACAGACCCCAAGTATCAATAAAATAGGTAAGAGAGACTCCTGACTGAGGTATGAATACTCAAGCACTCAAAAAAGCATTTATCATCATCTCTAGCTCTCTCTCTCTCTCTTGAGCTTCTTCAAGTTCATGGCTGTAATTCTGATCACTAATTTGAGCGTCGAAGGGTCCCTGCTGAAATATCCGATCCCCGGGACTTCTTACAGATTTTGGCATCTAGGTGAAGCTTCTTCAGCAAACTTATGGCACGTCTACTGACGCTCAAGAACGTCATCTAAAGGTGACATGCATCATCAGATTTAAATTTTTTTATAATATTATATATTTTTTATGATATTATATATTAATAGCTTATGTAATATATATATATGGTATAAAGGATTGACCAATATTGCAATATAAATAGATAGCATATCCAGTAAAATTATGATGATTTTCTTCTCCAAAAATTCCATAAATTCTGTAGTTTCAATACTGACCTATTTGAAATAAAACAAACTATAAAATTAAATTTAAAATTCTTAAAAAATTATAAAAATATAAATTTAGTAATTAAACCTATAAAATTAAACATCATATAACTCATAAGTCATAACAAAATATAAAATTAAAAATATTAAATAAGAATTATATGTGATGATGCACGATCACCTTATGTGAATGTTCATGAGAGCATCGTGAGTTTACTGATGCAGTTCTACTCCTGGCTGGGGCCTGCAAAAAGTTTCAGGGTCAGATATTTCGGTGGGGACCCTTCGATGCTCAAGTTAGTGATCAGAATCACAGTTGTGAGCTTGAAAGAGCTCGAGAGAGAGTTTAGGTTTGAAAAATCTCTTGAGTGCTTAAGAGTTCATACCTCGTTCAAGGTCTCTCTTACCCAATTTATGGATGGTCCTTGCCGCCTAACGATGGGGTGAGCCACGTGGAGCTGTGCGGTGGAGGATGTCTTTTTGGCGGAATGTCAAAACTGGTGAGCTTTGTCCAATCTGATTTGAGCAGCCACGGTTGGTAGGTGGGCCCAATCTTGTTAGACATACGGGCTACAGATAGTCGGTAGGCCAGGTCTCGTCAGATGTATGGACTGCAGATGATTGGTGGGCTAGGTGACGTGTGGGCTATAGATGGTTGGTGGGCCAGGTCTTGTCAGTCAAGTGGGCCGGTGCCGAAGGCTGAGGCCGACTTGGGAAGCCAGAGCCAAATCTGGATCTTCAGTCCCTTTTGACTTCTACGTCAGCTAGTTTCGGCGGTTAACTTATATGTAGCCTTATCAGCCAGATCAATATGTTTATTGGAATTAGTTCCAAACTGATTATGGAGGCAAGCTTCCTGCAAGCGCGATATCACAAACCTGTTTTAATGGGCGGCATGAGACGTTCAGTCCCTGAGCTCATGGGCCGGTTAGCAACAGCAATGGCAGGCAGTACGCTCTCTTGCTTCAGTTTTGAAATGGATTGGTACGATATTAAGTTGATCAACTAATAATTAAGTAGTATGATGGATCAACCAACAATGAAGATGAGTCTCGGCCATCAAGGATTAGCTAGCTTGAGCTATCTGATGTGATGATTCAACAAACTAAAGCATACAAGATTGGGAACACATTGATGGGAAACTTTGTTCCATAGGATAGAGGTGGCCATTGGCCAGCCTGAACCTATCTATCTATTTATCTGATGCGGCTGATTACGCTCCACGGGCAGCGAATTAACAGACTGCATAATTTTTGGAGCCGAGAAAATAATGTAGCAGTTGGTCTTGGCCTCGGAGTCAACTTCAGCTTCGATTTTGGCCTCGGACCTGGTCTCGACTTCGGCCTCGAGCCCGACCTCGACCTCGACCTCGACCTCAGCCTCGAGCCCGGCTTTGACCTCAGCCTCAGCCTCAAACCTGGCCTCGACCTCGGCCTTGAGTTCAATTTCAGCTTCAACCTCGGCCTCGGCCTTGGACCTGCTCTCGGCCTCTAGCTTCGGCCTCAGAACCAACCTTGAACTTAGTTCTCAACAGCCTAACAAGTGCCCAGAGCTGCCACGTGGCCCACTAATCCATTATCTTTAAGACCACGGGCAGTTATTATTATTTACGGCACACATCTAGCAGCAATGCGCCCACCTACCACTTACGGCGATGATGTGATTCAACGGTCATCCATCAAGGATAAGAGAAACCCCCAAACAGATATAAAAACTTCACTCACAACGAGGAGAGGGGGAGTTCATTCTCTACTACTCAATCTCTATTGCTGTTCTTCAGGTCACTAACTAGAGCATCGAAGGGTCCTCGCTGGAATCCTCGATTTGAAACTTTTATTGCAGGTTTTCGGCTAAAGAAGATGATCCTGTCATCTCTCTGAATATCTACGAAGCTTTCTTCTTACCTGGCGCTCTCTAAAAGTGATTTGGTAGCAACACAATCTATCTCATAATTTTTTACTATAGTCATGCGGGAGGGACTCAATTTAAGCATGCCGCCCGCCATGGTTGAAAGAAAAGAAAGGCTCTCACGCTTCTCCAAAAATGACTGCTGGGCCTTTTCGGACTGCCTGCTCTCTATCTCCTGCAGCAGCACCAAAACAAAAAACGAATCTGTTGACATCCACTCCCTTCCATAACCCCACAGGCCATTATCCTCTTGGTGGACAAACGGACATGGAACAAAGAAAGCTGGCGAGCGGAAACTGCTCGGGTGGCGGTACTCGATTTGGATTTGAATATCGAATCCAACTAACTATAAATCAAGTTTGAACTCTTTTTAAGTTGGAATGTAAATCTAAACTCGGCATATCTTACGAGTTCGGATGCAAATGCGGTCTAGATCTTACTCGAGTCTGAGTCAATTGCAGTCTTAGAACCGGTTCATGCTCGATAAGACTTTCTTTTAATCTTGCGGCGGTGACAGGGCCTCATGACCCCTCCCTACGCGCGCGCGCGCACACATTCTCTCTCTCTCTCTCTCTCTCTCTCTCTTCCCATCCTACAGTCCTTCCTGCCGCATTATTCTATTACAAAGATTTGGGATCGGAATTTCAGAAAAATGTTTGTTGGCGAAATTCGTGAGAAATCCTTCATGCAATGAAAAGATTTGAAATTAAAGAACGAGAGAGAGAGAGAGAGAGAGAGAGAGAGAGAGAGAGAGATCCTTCAACTTTATTACGTCTACTCTTTGCCATTCCCAATTATGGCAGGAATGTCAAAACCATCCATTATTTCAGCATCTAAACGAGTGTTAACAAATTCTAAGTTAACCCACCCGCACTTCAGCAAGTAGAAAGGAGTGCGTGACATAGGTACCAAATTATTTGCCAAGACTTCATCTCATCATCCACGTGAAAGCATTCTTCTAAAGGGTGCTACCGGACCAAAGAAAAATAGATGAAACAGACGCAACGACGAGAAAAAAAAAAAAAAAACAAAAGAAGAAAACAAAACAAAACAAAACAAAACAAAGAGAGGTGATGAGAAGCACATGGCTCTGAATTTTTCTTTTTATTTTTTCATTTTAACAACAAACTATTTAATTCTGCACTCAAACCAGTTGCCTTTTTTAAATGCGAGAACAGCTTCTTTGCATGGACTTAGGGCCGTAGTGAAGGATAATTAAGCATGCTGCTTAGCCTCAATAAAAACCAAAAGCTAATTTAGGAGAATGATTACTTTACCCACAATGAACGTCTTTGGCCATGTGGTACAGAATCCTAGCCACCCACGGAGAAAACACAAGAAACATTTAAAGCATTAAGTCCCAGTCTTATAACCAGCCTGAAAAGCTAATGACAAAATGTGAAAGGAATCAGCTCCCTTCTTGGTATCCATACGCTAGCTAATTTACTTGCCAGCCACTACACTAGAGCCGAATGGCATGTTACATCTAAGAAATTAAAATCACCTTAAATATCCAATATTCCAAGACTAGCTGCTTTGTTGGAAAGCACAATAATACAAGAGTTGCCTGCTAATCACAACAATTAGACAGAGCTGTTCATTCAGTACTTGCAATGATACATGAATGTGGCTCTCTTATCAATTGTATCCGCAACGCTCTGAATCACTGTGCCATGTGATCCCGGGAACAGAAGCTTGAAATTACATAGCACTGCACAGATTGCACAATAGTAAGAGATTCTCAATAACAATTATGAACTCAACTGATTATTCATCCATATTTCCAATAACTGAATAACACTGGAGACTTATATGTACTTCAACAGTCACACCACTCAATCCGAACAATACATGGGAGAAAAAACAAAAAAGAGGTTCACGAAGGTGTAATATCCACAGTTATTAAGATGCCTACATCATGATCAGCGTCCAAACCAACCCTTCTGTGGCTGAATTTCCCCATCATTCATCAGCTTATCTAGCACGACATTCAGATCAACCGACTTTCCATTCTCTGTCAACTTCCTCACAGTTGCCCTGACTTGATCTCTTGAGAACCCCATGGTTGCAACTTTCTCCACCACATCGTCAATCGGCACCCTATCCCCTGAGGAACCACCAGAACTAGACCCAGCTGGCAGTGCTTGTGGTAATATCTGGGCTGTCGGGAGTC
The DNA here is from genome assembly GCA_900491605.1 of Calamus simplicifolius. Taxonomy (NCBI): domain Eukaryota; kingdom Viridiplantae; phylum Streptophyta; class Magnoliopsida; order Arecales; family Arecaceae; genus Calamus; species Calamus simplicifolius. The sequence goes on from UESW01004455.1 coordinate 121,594, forward strand.
GTGGGTAGTTGCTGCTTCCACCAGATGAGGTTGCAGATGGAGTGAAGGGTGATGTTTTCATTGCAGAACTGCTACGAGGGGAAGGAGATCCACTGTAAGGAGACGAATCAGAAAAATTAGTCCCCATTGGTGGGCCATATCCAGTAGAAAAGGGTGGCTGCCCTGAGCCCTGTCTGCTTGTAGGTGGTTCGTATATGTTTGGGTTGGGCCCATAGTACTGATTAGGAGGTGGCCCACTTGGAGGCTGAGTAAAGGAGACAGGTTGGCGGATGCTCGAGGGATAGGTCTGAAGTGGTGGCATGTATGGTGCAGATTCTTCCGGGTGTTGAGGCAATGGGGGTTGAAGTTGAGGTGAGGGGTTCACAGGCTGTAGAGGCTGGGATGGCTGAGAATATTGTGGAAGCTGATTTGAAGGTTGGTAGTGTTGGGATAGTGGAGGCGGCTGTGGCTGCTGAACTGGGACTTGATACTTTTGATGTGTGGCCTCAGACTGCTGAGCTGGTGAAGGAAAGTAGGGATCGCGAGGCAAAGATGGGACAGAAGGCATTTGGGGCTGAGGTAATTGAGCAGGTTGATTTTGTTGTGGTGGAGGCGGTAGAGGAGCATTTGGAGCAGGTAAAGCAGGAATCATGGTTGGTTGTGAAGGAGGGACAGCATGTTGATGTGACTGTTGGATGGAATGCTGGGGTTGGTTTCCTCCTTTAGAAGCTTGTAGATTTGCCAGTTGCAGCTGAGACTCCATGATTTCCTGTTTGTCACGTAGAACTTGGACACCAGTCTGGACCTGCATGAAATGGAATGGCACTTGCCTCAGAAAACATGAGAATGAAAGCTTTCAGTCCCTCATTCAGTTGGGAAAGGATCTCTTCATGAGCCAAGACTCCATAAATCTCAGATTACTAGCCTCTTGTGACAAACAATTTTCATTAAACTTTTATCCAAAAATAGAGATATTAAAATACTGAATTAACCAGCAAAGTTTCTGGTGGTCTTTTAAGCAACGCATCTACACCTTGACGCAATTTAACAATCTTCTGTCCATGTGTTCTCATGCATAGCTACAGAATGCATTCCTATGCAACTTTATAAAGCTTTTGTACTTTTCATAGTTTGGTGATTTTTGTTGTCTTGTGGATGGGGATTGTGTGTGAGGGTTGAGAGACTTGTTGGAACAGACACTAAGAAAATCCTATAAACTATTTGACAGGATAAAATCTGGCTCACCTTAAAAATTGCCACAAAAGCAAACATGAAATATCAACTGAAGTAATGAATGGCTGCTTAAATGCCACAAAATTACCAGCACATACATACACCACACAACATATTTAAATGTAACCTCCAGAATAAGTTGCATTAACAAAACCCAAATTAAAGAAGGTTTATACTGGGGGGGTGGGGGGGGGTGGATCTTAACACAGTTAAAATCTTTTGGTGTCTGCAAAATATGTCGAGATAACCTTAACTTCTATTCTGTATACAGATTACAACAGTTGGAATTTAGAAATTAAGATATCTCAATGAGGAATGTGTGGGATTCCTTCTAATAGTTGAGCAGCTTAAAAATAGTGTCAAGGTGAAGGATTAGAAATGATCATCAATCTTTGTATAAACATAAAATGATCATCAATCGGTCCATAATATTTATGATGGCATATTGCTTTGTAATCTATTGAAAATGTTCACAGTCCCAACTTTTCAGATGAGAAAACAAATTAAAAGCTTGCAACCCTTAAATCTCGAATTATCAAGATCCCAACCTTCCTAAAACACATATGCAAGCGTCAATCAAGAATCACAAATGTTAGTTGCTATCTTCCCATTATCCTAAATCATCCAATAATGAATTCATGAACTTTTCCTCCATTAAGAAAATTCATCAACCAGCCAATAATATTTATGATGGCATATTGCTTTGTACTCTATTAGAAATGTTCAGAGTCTCAACATGAGAGAAAACAAATTAAAACCTAGCAGCCCCTAAATCTTGAATTATCAAAATCCAAGCCTTCCTAGATTGCATATGCAAGTGTCAATTGAAAATCACAAAATGTCAGGTGCTATGTCAAGTGCTATCTTCCCAGTGTCCTAAATCATCCAATAATGAACTCATGAACTTCTCCTCTATTAACAAAATACAATCAACAATATTTTCAAGGAAATGTAGCCATACATGGAGTTTCCATCATTTCCATCAAACTCTAATTTTCATCTTTATCAATCAATCACGTCATGATGCAATCATCACTAATAGGATGGCTCTTATCCCCTCTCTTATGAACATATTCTTTTATCTTGTTGATTGTTGCTTGATATCATCTTGTTCTGAATGTGAAATCATGGCATCTTTATTATTTGAATCTTACCCCTTCAATAGTTGATGCGTCTAAGACCTGAGGATTTTTTTTTTGTATCAATTCTTGGTACAATGCTTCATATTTGAATCATAAAGGCTGTGCATTTAGAGGTTTTAGATTTTCAAATCATGATTTAATATTTTAAAATTTTGGATTTTAGAAGTTTAAGATCTTAGACGAGGTGTTGAAAGCTCGATGATGGAAAAGACTGAATATGGGGAGAGGAAAATGTGAATTTAAAAAATCAACACAAAGGAGATATTTTTAATCATATGATTTTAGGATTTTTAAAGATTCATTCGCACAACCAAAACCCATATTATAACAACAACATTACAAAGTCGCAAAATGAAAAATCACAATTTTTTTGTACATTTAGATGTACCCATGATCACATATAGCATCAACCTAGAACATTAGCCATGAAAAGGGGTAAAGGAATATCAAACCTCTCATTAGTAGATATCCTCTTACTAGAACAACTTTATTTGAAGAATGAGAATTTAAGTAACAAAAAATTGATATTAAAATTCTGCAATTCTAAAAATTAAACTTATTCATGTGCTTTTCAATATTTAGAATCAATTATTCATTAGAAAAGAGAGATTGAGAATGATGTTGTTCATAGATCAAAGTTGGTCAGATAAAATGAAAAAGTGCAACCGAAATACTATGTGATCGTAAAATATCTATCAAGTTGATGAAAAATTTCATAAGAAAATCATAAGACCTACTATACTTTATGATATGGAATGATGAGCAATTAGAGAATTACATTTACGCAAGAATGTAGTTGAAATAAGAATGTTGAAATGAATGTATGGTAATACAAAAAAAAAAGATAGAATAAAAAATAAAATTATTCATAAAAAGATAAAGGCAACACCAATTGAGGATATATAGAAAGAGGACAATTTAAATGATTTGAATATTTGCAATGTAAATCTAAAGATATACTAGTGTGAAGGAGTGATTTGATACATATAAAAGAAAAAAGAAATAGAGGTAAACTCAAAAATACATGGGAGAAAGTAATAAAGAAAGATATATTATCTTTGTGTTTAAAAAAAAAATGACTTTAAATGAAGCAAAATGATAAAATATGGATTTATGTAACTAACCCCAACTAGTTTGAAATTAAGCTTTTGTTGTTCTTATTGTTGTTGTATGTGCATTATCACATTACAGCTATTTCGTTTTGGAATATGAAAAGGCATGGTCCAGGCCACCAAATCCATCCAACCATCATGGTACTACCAGCATCAAAAGTCTCAAACAACTAATTGCATGAAAGCATGCATCTTTACATTGCCTCTATGATTTAAGGAAACATCCAAGAAAAATATGATGGATATATACGAATATTAAGAAGACTTCAACATTGATTTTTATTTGGACTCTATACTTTGATCGGTCATACTTCACCCTCTCACCTTAAATAAGCTAAGGTAAAACATAAGTGACGCATCAGTTACCAGCATATTTCTCACCTTAGGATATGTATCCAAATTCACTCTTTGATGTTCTTCTATGTCCTGGTATATTTCCCTACCAAGTAGCAAAACTCAAGTTCTGCCTAGATTCAAATGAAATGAAAATGGAAGTTGGCAAGACCATAGTGCACTTTACACTGCATCAAGTCATCAAGATCCACAAGTAAATGTGCAAGCGAATCTTCATGTGGGATATAGACAAATGACTGCAATGTCAACAAATGCAATGAATATCGAAACTTTGACAGTTTAGTGTCTGAGAAGCCACCCAAGGGCCTGCTTATAAAGAAAATATATCTTTAATAAAATTTAGAAAGCATAGGCAACTCAGGTTTGTCAACAAAACTCATGCTTTCTAAGAAGCATTTGATAATACATAACAAAATCAGCCATCAACCTGAATTTGCATCCAGTTTTGTTTGAGCGAGTAGCTGGTCCAGTGTATCCATCATCTGTCTTCATTTTTAAAGTGCAGCGTTCCTAGTTTAGAACTTTTAAAGACACCACACATGCACGTCAAACATGCACAAATGCATACATATGCACTCCATCTAGTTATTATAGCATTACAATTTACTCTTGCATGCAAACTACATTCCTCACCCAGGTATACCAAAGTACTTCATACTTTACGCATTGGATCAGAATCTATCAAGCATTGTCAAAATTATCAATGGTGTCTAGTGTCTACCACAATGATGTGCATTAGGTACAAGCAAGGAAGTAATGCACTTTCATGATACAGTCAAAAGTACGTAGACATTTAGCACAGAGAACAATAGTCGTGATACCAGAAGTTGATCATGAGAGTCTGAGGATCTTTCTATAAGTTGGGAGTCAGGAGTAGAGAGACCTCAATGTTTTCATGGTTGATTAACTTTTAGTTACAAGGATAATATGTCAATATGCTGTTGATTTTTTTCAAATCTGGTCAAAAAATGTGATACTATAAGCCTATGCACAGAAGCAGTAGATTAGACATAAATTCAACTGGCACTCACAATATAAAATGATTAATGAAAACAGATGATTGAATAGATTAATACGATATGGATCAAGTACGATGTTCGAGAAGGCACACCTCTCTAAGAATATTCTCCAATTGCCTCAGTTTTCCATCAGTGGTGCCACTATTATTCCCAATTGTCACTTTCAACTCATCTACAGAACTTTCAAGGTTGTGAGTCTTACTCTCCAGATGCGTCAGCCTTGAGCTTATACCTTCCAAAGCATGTAGCAGATTATCAGCATATTTCTTCATTGTACGATCAACCTCAGCCACTGTAGCAGAATCCAATGCACTCTTCTCTTTATCATGGCTAACTTTTGTCCATTCATGTGGCTCCAGAATACCTGCATTCTGCATTAATATCAAAAGATATATTAAAATGCAAGATAAAAGCAAGAGAATAATAAGTAAACTATCAATTGCTCCTGCAGAAAAGCATAAAATAATTGCAATCCTACATCAATCGCCAACAAAATAAGCTTACTCACACTCAGACTCATCTAAGCCTTTCCCCAACTACATGGGATCGGCTGCATAAATCTGCTTCCTCCACTCTGCTCTATTCAGGACCAAATCGCCATTCAAATTATAAATAGTTATATCTTTTTTAATTACTTATCCATGTTAGTTTAGGTCTACCTCTATCTCTATTCTTACCATAGATTGTTAAACGATCACTCTTTCTAACTGGAGCATCTAAAGGTCTACGTTGTATATGTCCAAACCACTGCAATCGATTTTCTCTCATTTTATCTTCAATTAGGGCTACTCCTATCATTCTTTTATATATTTATTTCTAATTCTATCTTTTAAAGTTTTACCACATATCTATATTAACATACGCATTTCTGTTACACTTAATTTATTCACATATTGTTTTAATATTGCCCAACACTTTGTTTCATATAGCATAGCTAGCCTAATAGCGATTTTATAAAATTCTTCTTTTAATTTTAATGGGATGCGCTGGTCATATAATACTCCCGAAGCATTCCTCCACTTAATCCATCCTGCTTTAACTCTATGATTCACATCTTCACCTATTTCACCTTCTTGCTGGATAATTGATCCCAAATACCTAAATTTTTCGCTCCATGATATCTTTTGGCTTGCAATCTCCACTGTTTCTTCATTTGTATTTCTACTCCCATTAAAATTATATTTCATATATTCAATTTTAGTTCTACTAATCTTAAAACCTTTAGATTCTAAAGCCTCTCTCCAAATCTTTAGCTTAGCATTTACTCCAAATTTAGTTTCATCAATCAACACTATATCATCTACAAATAACATACACCATAGAATATCATCTTGAATATGTTTGGTTAATTCATCCATAACTAATACAAAAAGATACGAACTTAAGGCAAATCCTTGATATAAACCCGCAGTAATTGAAAACTCACTAGTTTCTCCTATTGTTGTTTTAACAATAGTTATTGCTCTATCATATATATCTTTTATCAATTCTATGTACTTTTTGGTAACTCATTTTTTCCTAAAATCCACCATATTATTTCTCTAGGTACTCTATCATATGCTTTCTCTAAATCAATAAAAGTCATATGAAGGCCTTTTTTTTCTTTTCCCTATACCTCTCCATTAATCTTCTTAATAAATAAATAGCTTCCATGGTCGATCTTCAACGTATAAATCCAAATTGATTTTTTGACACCAAAGTTTCAGCTCTTATTCGATTTTCTATTATTCTCTCATAATTTTATTGTATGACTCATTAGCTTAATCCCTCTATAATTTGCACAGTTTTGAATATCTCCTTTATTTTTGTATATGGGTATTAATATACTTTTTCTTCAACCATCCGGCATTCTTTTAGTTGCTACAATCCTATTAAATAAATCGATTAACCATATGACTCCAATTTCTTCTAAGCCTTTCCAAACCTCAATAGGAATGCATCTGATCCTAATGCCTTTGCATTTTTCATTTTACTCAAAGCCTTTTTAACCTCAAGCATGCTAAATTTACAAAAAAAATTATGTTCATTTATTACTCCTAAGTTATCACATTCTTCTACCCTTAAATTTACAAAATTACTTTTATTTAATAATTTTTTAAAATAATTTTTTTATCTCTTCTTCTTTTACTAAGACTCTTTCATCTTCATCTCTAATACATTTAATATAGTCGAGATCTTTTATTTTCTTTTCTCCTAGTTTTGCTAGTTTATATAATCTTTTCATCTTCTTTCGTACCTAGTCCATTGTATAAATCATCATAGGCTTTAAGTTTGGCATTACTTACCGCTTTTTTTATTTCTTTCTTTACCTTCCTATACTTTTTTAAGACTTTCTTCGTCCCTAACCTCTTGTTAAATTTTATAGTTTATCCTTTTAAGCTTGATAGCAACTTGAACTTCTCATTTCACCATAAAGTTTCCTTTCCTACTAGTCCTACTCCTTTCAATTCTCCTAGAACTTCTTTTGCTATATTTTTTATGCATTTAGTTGCTTTTTTCCACATTAAATTGGGATCACTATTTATATTCATAGTCATTTCTCTAACTTTTCTTTAAATAATTCTAGTTTTTCTCCTTCAAATTCCATAATTTAATTTTTGGATTAATAATTTTACGTTTTACTCTAGATTTCATTTTTATTTATATATCTGCTACCATTATCCTATATTGTGAAGTTAAACTTTCTGCTGCAATAGCTTTACAGTTTTTGCATGTTATTTTATCAATCTTCTTAGTTAAGAAAAAGTCTATTTGACTTTTATTAGATCCACTTTTAGATGTTATTAAATGTTCATCTCTCTTTTTGAAATAAGTGTGCTATTGTTAGATCATACGCCACTGCAAAATCTAATAAGCTCATGCTGGCTTCATTCCTATCTCCATGTAAAATATCACCTAAGACTAAGTGAATAATTTGTGATGACAGTTAATGATAAAATGTCATTCCATATGAATTTGTGATTATAGATCACTAGGAAACTGCTTGTCACATCTAGCAATAAAAACTTTTGATCTCATTGTTCTACCTTGCTCTTTAAAGAAGACAGGACTGATATACCAGTTTTGAGGTCTTAGAAGAAAGCAATGTAAACATGAGACATGGACCACCAATCCATAACGTGTATTCATGGATGTCTACAAGGGAACACAAATCAGGATCCCTAAATGCAAGCAATTGTTGTAATTTATTTTCATGCATGATTAAGGCTCTTTGAAGCATATGGTAAAAGGTTAAAGATCAATTTTTTATGGATCAATGGTGAATGGTGAACAGCTACTTCGCACAGTTTAATTTAGTAGATTCATATTCCAAGGGATCTGACGGAATTTTATGCTGGCTGTTAGCTACCTAATGCAACCCTCCTCTTTACCTGGGCTTGAAACCGACTTTAGCGGAGTTTAATTTTTACATGCTATTTTTAAGTTGCCAACTTTCTCTTACCTACTGCACTAGAAGTGCCCCCAACAGAAAAATGCCCCACCAAGACAATCCTCGTTTAGTCTGGGTGACTGAGCTGTCTGATACCCCATACCACTATCAAATGTCTAACTCCTGTACTATGGTTTAAGCAAGAATCTTTGTCCTTTAAATTGCTTTCATGGTTTTAGGATGTGATTTTTTTAAAATATTTTTCTATTCTACGCTTTATTGTTAACATTGAAACAACATCAAGTGGGCAGTAATGAAACTTTAATTGACATTGAGCTTCAACTGTTAATCAAAATAATTTTGCCACTACTGTTTCTAAATTTTCAATCAGATATCTTTTTAGGATATTTCTAAATTTTCAATCAGATATCTTTTTAGGAAAAAAATGATATCTTTTCCCTTTTTTTTATAGGGAAAAGAAACTAGTTGCATTATAAAATAAAGAGCAATTCTCACAACAGAAAACAAAGTTAAACAACGTGTATTGTATTGATAAAGAAAAAGCGACATAGCCATCCTGATTCTTGTTATCTCCTCAAAAACCATTGAATCCACAAATTTTCCTTGAAACTTGATATGGCTGAAAGCGCCACATAAGCGTTAATAGCAGAGCTGACTGACAGCGAAACTTAAGATAGACGGCCCCGCTCTTCAGCGACGGCCCCATCTCTCCAAGACAGCCCCGCTTTTCAGTGACGGCCCCGTCTTTCCAAAGTGGTCCCTCGACGGCCCCGTCTCTTCAAGGCGGCCCCTCGACGGCCCCGTCTCTCTGAAACCGGCTCCAACACTGGCCGCGACACCAACACCTATGTCAGCCCTTGGATAGACTGCGGTGCCTACGTGGCCCCCGTGTGGGTTAGCCGCGCCCGCCGCCTCTCCCACATGCCCGATGGGACCAGGCCCACCTCCCATCTGTTTCACATGCCCGATGGAACCAGGCCCACCTACCACCTGTCCCACGAGCCCGATGGAACCAGGCTCACCTACCACCTGTCCCACGCGCCCGATGGGCCCAAGCCCACCTATCAACTGGTCCACGTGTCTGACAAGACCCAGCCCACCAACTACCTCTGAACTCACGTAATCACCATGAGTTTAGCAGACATTCACTTCCACGGAACTCCACGTGGCTGATCCCCGACTGAAACCAGAGATCCATAAAAGGGTAAGAAGGATCCTTAGCAAGGTAAGCTGGAAGCTCTAATAAAAACATACTTGCACTCGGAGAGCACCGAGGTTCTCTGAGCTCTTTCCAAACTTTCTTAATTTACAGCTGTGACTCCGGTCACTAACTTGCCCGTCGGAGGGTCCCTACCGGAGCAACCTCCAGCCCTAGGACTTCTTGCAGGCCCTCTCGGAGCAGGAGCATCATCAACGATCCTCACGGAGCCTTCTGACGATCGAAGCCGGTGATCGGGCATCATCAGATTGGCGCACCAGGTAGGAGGACGACATAGCTCTGAACACCAAGCTACGAGCCCTCTTTTTCTCCTCCTTCCCCAACAACAACAATGGTGATAACGCGAGCTCGAAAGGCCTCTATTAGCCATGCTGGGGGGGCATCCCCAACCACTGGAACAGCAGCAGGAGGCCAACCCTCCAGTTACTTCTACCCCACCAGTTGTGGCCAATCAAGTGGATCAGCTAGCCGCACTCACCCAGCAAGTCCAGAACTTAATGGTGATGGTGCATGGACCGCAGGAGCACCAGTCTGTGGCCACTCAACACCAGCCCAGGCCTCCTCCACCGCATATGGCAAACGCACCGCTTAGACAACAATCCTCTCAGGGAAGATCTCCCCAATAAGAGACTCGCCGCCGCCGTACCTCGCCCAGAGGACACCGCCGAGGGACCTTCAAGAGGTCACGCTTCCCCGTCCGCAGTGCAGGCGACTCCTCCCCGGAGCGATAACATCGGGAAGAGCCCAAGAGGAGGCACTACCACCCGCGCTCTTCCCCTTCTTCTTCTTCATCTTCCGAGTCATCAAGAAAGATGTCGACCATCGGCCATCAACCGCCAGGCGGAGGAACGTCTGGACGAGTACAACTAGCAGTTGGAGCTTAACAGAAAAATCAACAATTGGCCGGATGACTACGACACCCGTCCTCCTTACTCCCGACATATTCTGGAGGAGCCCATCCCCTCCAAGCTCCGTCTCCCCCAGCTGGATCCATACGACAGTACGACGGATCCACTTGAACACCTCGAGAGCTACAAGGCTCTCATGCTAGTCCAAGTGGCTAGCAATGCCCTTCTGTGCAAAGCCTTCCCAGCAACCCTACGGAAGGCTGCACGGGCCTGGTACTCCCGTCTACCCCCCACACAGCATCGATTATTTCCGACAGCTAGAGAAGGCCTTCTTGGCTCACTTCGATGCCTGTCGAAGGATCCCCAAGGTGGCGGACAGCCTCTTCTCCGTACGCTAGGAGGAAGAATCCCTTAGAGACTTCGTGGTGCGTTTCAAAGCGGCGGCCCTCGAAGCCTACCACTTGGACGATGCAGTGGCAACTTTGGCTTTAAAACGGGGACTCCGTCCTTCCCATTTCACTTTCTCGCTGGACAAGAAGCCACCCAGCCCTTACTCTGACCTCCTGCTTCGTGCGCAGAAGTACATCCGCGCCGACGAAGCTAACTCCACTCGCTGAGAGTCCTACGGAGGTCTTAGCAGGAGATCTGCCCATTCGGAGTTCGACAGACCCTCTCGCTCCAAGAAGCCCAAGCCACCGCGCCGACCGAGCGATTGTCACCGAAGCCTCGCCCTCAGGGAGAGCAAGCTCATCCCTCTTCTAGCCCCTCGTTCCCACATTCTCATAGAGATCGAGGGCGAATCGTATCTCCAGCATCCTCCACCAATGAAGAAGGGAGCTCCCCATAACAAGGCCGCTAACTGGGAAGGTCCCTACCACGTTACCGAGGCGCTTCACCGAGGGGCATACCGGATCGAAGAGCTCAGCAGGCGACCCATCCTACGTACTTTAAACGCGGATAACCTTCGCCAATACTATCAATAATGTATCCCTTTCATGATTGGCAATAAAGGATTTCCTCGACTTTACACCCGGCTTACCTTCGAATTTGAGGACTTGTTATCTAAAGGTGCTCGTCGGCATCGCGGCTAACGGGACACCACTCGGTCCGACTAGGAGACGCACCCGAATCGGTTCAAGTCCCTAACAGCTCCATACCCGATCAAGTCACCCCTCGGACCGGCACACAAACCCTCGAGGCGGTTCTAAAGGTGTTCATCGGCATCGCGACTAACGGGACACCACTCGGTCCGCCTAGAAGACGCCCCCGAATCGGTTCAAGTCCTTAACAGCTCCGTACCCGATCAAATCGCCCCTCGAGCCAATACAAACCCCCGAGGCGGTTCTAAAGGTGCTCGTCGGCATCGTGGCTAACAGGATACCACTCAGTCCGGCTAGAAGATGCCCTCGAGTCGGTTCAAGCCCCTAACAGCTCCATACCCGATCGAGTCGCCCCTCGAACTGGCATACAAACCCCCGAGACGGTTCTAAAGATACTCGGCATCATGGCTAACGGGACACCACTCGGTCCGGCTAGGAGACGCTCCTGAGTCGGTTCAAGTTCATAACAGCTCCATACCTGATCGAGTCGCCCCTCGGATCGGCACACAAACCCCCAAGACGGTTCTAAAGGTGCTTGTCGGTATCGCAGTTAACGGAACACCACTCGGTCCAGCTAGGAGATGCCCCCGAGTCGGTTCAAGTCCCTAATAGCTCCGTACCCGATCGAGTCGCCCCTCGAGCCAGCACACAAACCCCCGAGGCGGTTCTAAAGGTGCTCGTCAGCATCGCGGCTAACGGGACACCACTCGGTCCAGTTAGGAAACGCCCCCGAGTCGATTTAAGTCCCTAATAGCTCCGTACCCTATTGAGTCGCCCCTCAGGCCGGCACACAAACCCCCAAGGCGATTCTAAAGGTGCTCGTCGGCATAGCGACTAACGGAACACCACTTGATCCGGCTAGGAGACGCCTCCGAGTTCGTTCAAGTCCCTAATAGCTCCGTACCCGATCAAGTCGCCCCTCGGATCGGCACACAAACCCCCGAGGCGGTTCTAAAGGTGCTCGTTGGCATCGCGGCTAACGGGATATCACTCGGTTCGGCTAGGAGACACCCCGAATCGGTTCAAATCCCTAATAGCCCCGTACCCTACCGAGTTGCCTCTCGGGCCGGCGCACAAACTCCCGTGGCGGTTCGAGAACCTAGCAGCCTCGCACCTGCTAGCGCCATTTCTCGGGTTAGTTTACAAGCCCCCAAGGCGGTCCTACTAGGCCCCCTAAACGCGTTCAGGTCTTCTTCAGCTGGCAATAACCCACTAGGTCCGCCCGGTCGAGTGCCTGAAGAGCGAGGGATTTAGCGAGCGACGCGGGCCCCTATGGGCCCGGTTTGGACTGCAAGGATAGCAATGGCCGTTTCCTACCAAGCCTAAGTATCCGGAATTACGATGGCACGCGGAGCAGTTGTGAAAGATGGGAAGACACTTTTTAAGCAAAATACTTTTCTTTTTCATTGATATCTCCAGCAGTTACAAAGTCCGACTTAAAGTCGGTTACAGAAAGAAAAAGAAAATGATACGAAAGAGTTCCTAATCTAGGGTCCGCTAGGCCCCGACTCTCCGCCAGCCACGTCCCCGTCCGACCCTTCGTCGTCCAAGTCCCCAGGCTGGATGGCTTCAAGATCGGAGTTACTAATTCCAAAGACCTCGGACACCTTTGCTTTGTATTGGTTGAAGCCTTGTGCATAAGCGTCGATGCTGGCCTCGGTCACTTCTTCCTCAAACTCAAGCGACCCTCAGAACTCTGCGACGGCGTTTTGAGCCCGGGCCTCGACTTCCCGGACTCATACTTCAGCTCCCCAAGCTCGGCTCTCGGCCTCTTTGGCTCGGGCCCTGGCATCCCAGGCTTGGGACACAGCTTCGGCCCGCCTTTGTTCTGCCTCGCACGCCGTCATCTCAGCCATGGCGGCCCTCCCCAAAGCGGCCTAAGTCTCGACCAACACCGCGTCAGCCCGGTCCTTGGCATCCTTTTGAGCTGGTGGGCCATCTCCTCCATCCTCTCCTCGGCCGACTCCAGCCTGGCCGAGACTACGGCCAGTTTGGCCTCGGACGCAAAGGCTCGGCCGTGCTCAACTGCCGCCTTGCTCTCTGCCTCCTTGAACCAGGCCTGCCACTCGTCCCGGTCGACTTTGGCTGCGAGGAGTTTGCCGCCCAAGTCATTCTCCCGGGCCTTGGCCTCCTCCAATTTCTGGGTGAACTTTTCGGTCAGTTCATTACATCGATCCCGAAACTTCTCCACCCTCTCCTGGGAGGGTACGATCGAGTCGCACATCCGTATCATTGAGTCGCGAAGGGCGAGGACTCCATTGGCCATCTGCACAAATCGACTCGTCAGCTGTGTCATATCAAGTAAGCGTAAAAGAAAATGTAAACGAAAGTTACCTGGAGCACCGACACGTAAGTCGTGTCGAGGACCCCGGCGACGGTTTGTTAACGCAGCTGCGCGCGGAATGGCGGCAGCTGCAACCTCCCCAGCAGGCGTTCTGCCTGCCCGGCATCCTCCATGGAAGAAAGCCTCGGCGTCGGCCGCGTGGGTCGCCTCGGCACCTTCTCGACCGCCCGCCGGATTATGGGACGTGTGGTTGGCGGCGGCGAGTCCTCCGGCTCGGCCCCGCCTTCGCCTGCCGGCTCTGCCTCGGCGTCTCCCGCTGCTATCATCGCCTCCCCCTCTCCAGTCATCGAGGGAGTCTCTTCCGTCTCCGGCTCGGGAGGAGCCAGAGGTTCGCTCTCATTTCCTGCCTGCCCTGCCTCGGCAGGCTCCATGGCGGTGAAGGTCCTGACCTCGGGATCCAGCTCCACTACTGTCGGCTCATCGGCGACCGAGGCCTCTCCCTCAGCATCAATAGGTGGGGCCGGCTGGCCCCCCACTGCTCTCGCCTCGGCCAGGTCAAGAGCCACTCCGCCCACCGGCGCCTCTTTCGGTGTCCTCCTATTCGGCTCCTCCGCGGGAGCCACCACTATTGTTGAAGGCACCTCCGCAGGAGTTTCTGAGGCCTGGGCCGACTCGACCTGGGCTTTGCTTCGCACCCTCTTCGCCAGCCTCACCTCCTCACCGGCCTCCTACCTTCTCTTGCGTAAGGCCGCCTTCAGCTTCTCGATGGGCACCTTCATCGCTGCACAGAATCAACAGTCAGTAAAAGAAAGCACCAAGCCGGGGACGAGTAGGATGGGTCTCGCGCTCACCAACCGTCGGAGCCAGCTCGGCCTCATAAAGATTCTCCTCGGCTAGTAACTCCTTGTAGGAGGGGATCTTGAAGGACGTCAAGCGATCGAAGAGCTCTTGATCCCTCTCGTCCACAGCAGAGTTTTTGTTGGGGCCGACATTGGGTTCTCTCCAATCGGCCCTCACTCCTTCCACATGGGCATACAAAAAGCGGGATTTCCATCCCTTGACTTTAAAGGGGAGACGAAAAGGCAAGGCCCAGCAGTAAAAACCCACCACGCGTCCTCGCTGTGGTGGCGGAGCTTGTAAAAAGCTCGGAACATGGAAAGTCTAGCCTCTGAGCCCTGGAAAAAATAGAGGATGACGAACGCACAAATGATACGAATCGAATTCGGAGTCAATTGCGCGGGAACTAACCTATGTCTATCCAGTAGGTTTAAGAAGAAAGAATGAAAAGGGAGACGCAGTCCGCACCTAAAGAACTTCTCGTACAAAGCAACCGACCAAGTAGATCGGAGTTTACTATGTCCTCGGGCCCTGGCGCGGACAACCTGATGAAACTGGGAACCCTATACCTATTCCTAAGGTCTTCTATCTCTTCAGGGGTCATGGTGGAGGCCACCCCCTGGCCTTGCCAAATCGAGCCTGGCCACCGGAGGAGCCGATCGGGTTGGAGCCGGAGGATCTGCCCTAACCGAGGACACTCGAGAAAGTGGCTGGCATCTGCCGCCAGGCGGTCGTAGATGGTGATTCCGCCAACCGGCCGGGGCACGCGGCGGACCAGAGGGACATCGTCTTCATCATCAGAAGAACAAGGGGAGCTCACCATGGGTCTTTTACCCTCCCTAATGGCGTGACGGTCCATGGGTTTAAGGAAAGGAAGCAAAAGGAGGAACTGACCTAGTGTTAAGGGGGAAGACGAAGACGGAAGGTTTCAAGCTTCAAGGACTCAGAGCTCGAAGGAGGAAGAACAGTGAAGAAGACAGTGATGCCATAAAGGTCTCTTTCGGGTGCGAGTGGCAGTTTTATATCACATTTTTGAATCGCCTCGCCCGAAACCTCGCCACGTGGCCTGCTGCCGTTGCCCGAAGTATCCAGCTGTCGACAATCCCGCCAGCACCCGAGGTACAACGCCTCGGTTTTGCCTAGGGAGTGAGATTTTCGGCCAATGACAAGGCATGGGGAACAGTAAAATAATGATGGTGCCCGCCTTTTTTCCATCCCTCGAGAGGCACTTTCTCGGTGCGCTCGGCGCTAACGTCATCCCTCACCTTTTCGCTTGATTACAGAAGATTTTCGAAGCGACATCGCCTCGGAAGAGCGCGCCACACTTTCGGTAATTAAGGGCGCGCGAAAGCTTGCAATTATTTCCAATTTTCGCGCTTCTTTCGCCCGAGGGTCAACGAACGTGTGGCCCCTCGCGCTCAGGAGGGGGGCATCTAATATGGCCGATGATGCTACGTGGACAATAAAGGCAAAGTTGACCAACGGCGTGAGCAGAAGCCGACAGACGCGCTTGCCCTGACTCCTCCAAGTCGGCCGAGGCGGTCCCGACTTCTCCAAGTCGGCCGAGGCGGTCCCGACTCCTCCAAATCGGCCGGAACAGCCCCGACTCCAAGTCGGCCCCTATGGTCCCGACTCACCCAAGTCGGCCGAAACGGCCTCGATTTCTCCAAGTCGGTCCCCTGCGGCCCCGAATCCTCCAAGTCAGCGGAGGCGGTCCCGACTTCTCCAAGTCGGTCCCCTACGGTCCCGACTCCTCCAAGTCGATCGAGGCAGCCCCGACTTCTCCAAGTCGATCCCCTGCGGCCCCGACTCCTCCAAGTCGGCCGAGGCGGTCCCGATTTCTCCAAGTCGGTCCCCTGTAGTCCCGACTATTCCAAGTCGGCCGAGGCGGCCCCGACTTTTCCAAGTCGGTCCCCTGCGGTCCCGACTCCTCCAAATCGGCTGAGGCCGCCCCGACTTCTCCAAGTCGGCCCCCTACGATCCCGACTCCCCCAAGTCGGCTGAGGCGGTCCCGACTTCTCCAAATCAATCCCCTGCGGTCCCGACTCATCCAAGTCAGCCGAGGTAGTCTCGACTTCTCCAAATCGGTCCTCTGCGGTTCCGATTCCTTTAAGTCGATCGAGACGGCCCTGACTTCTCCAAGTCGGTCCCCTGCGGTCCCGAATCCTCCAAGTCGACTGAGGCGGCCTCGACTTCTTCAAGTCGGTCCCCTATGGTCCTGACTCCTCCAAGTCGACCCCTTGCGGCCACAACCAGACCCACCTACCGTCTGACACAACCAGGCCCACCTATCGTCTAACACAACCAGGCCCATCTACTATCTGATCTATGCAACTTGGCATAGCTAGGCCCACCTACCTTAAAGAAACCAAACCCACCAACTACCAAGCCCATGTCTTCGATAGGACAACGCCTATCGACCAACTCTTACTTACGAAATTACCACGTGCTCCACAGACATTCTTTTTCACGGAACTTCACATGGTTAATTTCCAAATGGATGTCAAAGGCCTATAAAAGATAAGAGGATTCAAGATCAAGGTACGTGAACAAAAACATCCACATGATCATACCCATATTCACTTAGACATTTCACTTCCCTAGAAGGCACCCTGAACCTTGGGGATCTTTCCTCTCTAAGGAGCTTCCTCAAGATCCTTCCCTGCTGTGATTTCGATCGCTGATTTGATCGTCAGAGGGTTATTGCCGGGATTTTCTCCGATGGTAGGACTTGTTGCAGGTTGCTCATCCCAAAAAAGACTACATGAGATTTCTCTTCGACGTCCAGCTCCAGTGATCGAGTGTAACTATTCGGGCCCATGGGTCCGTTTCGTTACAAGAAAGCAAGACGGACAAGGTCCACACCAACTTGGATCACCACAGCCCAAAAAGGGATCCAATTAGTGCCTTGTCCTTCTTACTTTACTACATATAAACCACTTAACTCCCAATTATCCGATGTGGGATAATTGGGAAGGGCATCACAATTTACCCCCCTTAACAAAGGCGACGTTCTCGTCGCCAGGGGTAATTGATCACAACCATCAGGCAGGCAAAATTCTAGAGATGTCTCCCACAGGTTCAAGAGGTGGCTCCCATCCTCCATGAATGTAGCACTTTGCCCTGTGTGGCACTTAACTCCTGCACTTCCGGCTGGTGCATGGCTCTGATACCATATTATAACGATCCGGATCCATGGGTCCATTTCGTTACAAGAAAGCAAGACGGACAAAGTCCACACCAACTTAGGCCACCACAGCCCAAAAAGGGATCCAATTGGTGCCTTATCCTTCTTACTTTACTACATATAAACAACTTAACTCCCAATTATCCAATGTGGGACAATTGGGAGGGGCATCACATCGGGCGTCAACAATATCCTCAATCATACCACTGAACTTTGGTTCGGATGGCACGACCCTTGCCACTTTAGGCAAGGGGCGGGGGTTCGATTCTGCAGCCCGCTTCATGGCCTGGGTAGGGTGGGGGTGTAACAGGATAAAGGGTGGTGGAGAGCAGCCCCTCCCATCCCCATCTCAAAAGAAGAAGAAGAAGACTCTCAATTGTGCAATTACTCAAAAAGTCCCCAAATTGAAACGAAATATCACCAGGCCCCTTCCCCAAAAACTGAATCCATCCAATACACAAATGTTAACCCCATATATCCCCTAATCGAATCCACAACAACTCTAAAACGCTCCCAATCAGCAAGGTCACTATAAAAATCAGATCAATTAAGGAAAGAACAAAAAGAATACGTAGATGTGGATTGCCGTAAAAATAAATAAAAAGATTCATACTTTGAGATTGGAGGAGGCTATCTTGGAGTCGACGGAGCCCCATGATGGCTTGGAGAGAGAGGGGACGGAGGCGGTGGGTGGCGAGGATCCGAGGGTCCGGATGGGCTGGAAGTCGTAGCTGGGAAGGATCTCTTCCTTCTTTCCGTTGATCTGGTGCTCCTCTTGGGGGTTTATCAGATCAAAGAAGCCGCCGTCGCCCTGCTGCGATCCTGACAACCCCAGGATCTGCTTGTCCATGAACTCCGACGTGTTCATCGGATCCGACAGCGAAGGAGAAACTTCCGACAAATAAAGTAAATCGACCAACCTTGGAGAATTATGCCGTCAAAGGTTTTACGATCTTCTTTGGAAGAGGAAAGCAGATTTTGGTACGATGACCCGTGAATGAAGAATCCGAATCCAAGGGGTTTCCACCAAGGGCGTTAGCTTATAGGGAACGGATCCGATTTGTCCCTATCCGTCTTCAAACTGAAAATAACTAGATCCAAATCCAAGCCCAATTTAAAGATAGATTATTGTTAAGTTAAATTAGATTTATCAAATAACTACGTTAGATATATATTTACCATAATAATCTATTTCATAGTAATAATTTAAATTATTTTAAAATAATTCAGATTACCTAAAAAGAAGATAACCCGGAAGATGGGGACGATGCCTGATACTCCATGGTATGCCACATTTCATCGAAGGTTCTAATTATCCATATTATAAAAAATATTATGATTTAATAAATTTTTTAACAAAATTATTTTTGCCTTCTTTGAATGAATTGTTTCAGGTTTTTTTACTAATCCAAACTCTCACAATGCCCTCTCCTGCTACGTGAGCATGAACCTCTTCTCCTTCTATGCGCTTCCTTTAATTATAATATATATATCAATTATTATATTAATCTTAATTAATTTTATATAACAAAATATTAAAAGATAAATTATTTTTAAAATATAATAAATAAATTATGGTAATTAAAAGTTTAAGAATAAAAAAAATTAAGTAAATATTTGAAGATAAAAAATATATTTTAATTAAAAAAATAAATCTAGTATCTTCTAGTTATATATAAATACTTTACATTTTTATGATGATATAATTATCTAAAAAAAATATACATCTTTCAAGTTAATAAACTAAAGAACATAAAATATTTTAAAGATGATTACTTTGGATATCCACCTTCTTCAACTAGCATCCTTTCAATCCGTTTTATTTTGTCATTAATTATTATTTTTGTAAATGATTAAAATATTTTTTTTTATGACATTCATGTATCTAACCTAAACTATTTATATCTTTTTGATGTTTATAATATAAGAGCTTGAAATATATTATGGATAATTTTTCTTGGCATCAACTCCTTAATTTATATTTAATATTTTTTTTCTATGACCCCTGAATGATATAAACTTTTTTTTATTGGTATGCATCAATATTTTTTTAGGTGTTGTCATTTATAAATGCAACCTTTTTCAAACCAAATATAAATGCTATATGAATTTTTAATAGATTTGATTTAGGGATATTTTGAGAATTTGATATTATATGGCTGATAATCTGTTTATCGTACCAAATACAGTAATCAATATTAGTATAACATTATGTGTGTATATCAAACACAATAATCAATATTACTTGCAAGTAATCTATTTTATAGGCAATCTATATTATATTGCCTAGCGATCCATCATACGTAACCTTACATCCATAGGTATAAAAGAGATCAGATATCTTATCATATTTTGAATATAATTTAGATATTAAACAAATTATTTGCTACATTACTAAACTATTTTTAAAAAAATATCTTAATACACTCAAATGCAATGTTATGAACAATATTTAAAAATATAATAAATTGAATATGTAAAAGGCGTATATGTTTCTTATGTTATGTAATTAAGGATCAATGCAACGAAACACTTATGGAGGGAAATTAAAAAAAAAAAAAAAAGTGAGGGGAGGAGAGTTTCATATAAATACTCTTTTCATTATTTTTACTCTAACTTAAAAGAGATAATTATGCATAGAAAGAGATTTAATGGACTATATTTAAGTAGATTTTACTCAAAATATGAGTTATTTTAGATTAGATGATAAAATTTTATATTGATGGTTCAGATCGTTGTATATAATTTATTTTAATAAAATAAAATAGAAGATTCATCCGAATATAGCCAAATTAATTAAACACTCTTTTCATATACATAGATGCATTCCACTTTAAGAATTTTCTTTTTTTAAGTAATGCTGAGCTAATGAAAAGTAAAGGAAAAGGCGCAAAGCTTATATTTTATAATTATTATATTATTAATAAGGATAATATTTATTTATTTATGCCAAAACTTTGGTGAGGCAAATCTAATCTCGATCAATATAAGTGATCAACAGGACACAACTTTTAACAAGAACCTGACTGTGGAACTTGAAGGGCGGCTATCTGCTCCTTGATCATGCACGAACTCCATTTCTTCTATATTGATATGATCTTGTAGGTGGCTGGCTTCATGGATAAGAAGGCATGTACTGACTCGGGTCCTAGGCTCGCAGTATTCATGAATTCATTTCGTTCCAAAAAGTAAGATAGACAATGTCCATATCAACAACCCGACTCGTTGTACCTATGAACCCATTTCATTACTGTAATCTCCCCCACGTGAAATAAATGGAAAGAAAGGAAGGAGAAGGAAGCCACGGCACAGTGTGCCGCCTCTTTCTTCTCCACCCCCTTCTTGCCAGGATAAATAGGGAGGGAGAGAGGAGTCCCCTCCCTCTACCCATCACCATCAGCCGAGCACAGGTAAATCTTCCTCCCTTTCCATGGATTCATCAGGAGAATGAAACGAGAGAGAAGAGAGAGATTGAGGGGAAAGAGAGAGGGAGAGGCGGCCACCGGCGATCGGCCCGCGGCCAGTGGCCGACCGAAACCCCGGGAGGGGCCGGCGATGGCCCTTGGCCACTGGCAGGAAGAAGCAAAGAAAAGAAACAGAGAGGGGAAGAGAGAGAAAAGGGGCTGGGCTCGAGTTCAGCCTAGCCCAATTAGCCCTTTTGGGCTGATTTTTTTGGTCCCAAATTGGGCCAGGCCCAATAAAAGAAGAATATGGCTTGGATTAGTGTTGATCCTAGTTTCTTAGGGTATTTTTATTTTTCCATTTGGGCGTATATATGGGAGATATTCAAGCCCCAAGTTGGCTCCAGGATTAAACTAGATAGAGTTTAAAAGCTATTTTATATGCTAATTTTGGAGACTAAAAATTAAAAAATTGATGCGGTAGGTACCCATGTGCTTAGATAGCCGAATTATAGTTTTAGATTAGTGCCAGAAGGTAAGTAAGCCATTTATCATAATTTTCATAAATTATTAAAATATAAAATTATGTATTTAAATGCTATATTGAATATATTGCATTATTTAAAAAATGAGAAAATGGATTGGTACTCTTATTTGCAAATGAGCATTTACTATGATTAATTTATTATTTATTATATTTTACAAATAATTTGGTACCTATGCGGACAACTGATCAATTGGCATGACCTTTGAAATTGCTAAAGGTTTTATAAATATACATGTGTATTTGACATGTTTAAATAACTGTAATTATGAAAAGCATATGAATTGCATTTTTGCAATAATACATGCTATTTGGCAAATGTGATATAAAAATGATACTTTGTGTATATGATAACATGTCCCACCATGGTCCGCTATGATATGATATGATGTGATATGTTGCATGACTCACTTGACTCCGGGACCCACCTTCATAGGGAAAATATATGGAGGACACACACTCATGAAGTATGCTGTGACAGGATATGGCAATATTATGCCACATGACTCCGGGACCCACCTCTATAGGGGAAATATGTGGAGGACACACACTCTGAGGGTGTGCTGTAGCAGGATATGGTAGGATGTGAGTTTATGACGCTGGTTCTAGGACCCTGACTCCTAGGGGATATTTATGGAGGTTACACCAGAGAGGGGTGTTCTGTTTACATAGTGTGGCTATGGGACATTGGTATAAAAATGAATTTTTACATGCTATTTACAGTGGTACAGTGGTTTTATTCTGAAATCGTATATTCTTGAAATGCTATATACCATTTGCTTCTAAAATTATTTTGAGCATATGATGCATGTTATGATAACATGGTAAAATGTATTTGAATATGGAAGCTTGACAGATGATTATTATGGAAAATTTGAGTTGATAAAAGCTTGAAATAATTACATTATATTATAGTTGGCTTACATATTGAGTGTGAGCTCATTTAAATCTCACAATGTTTTTCAGAGCCACAAAACTGAAGATGGAGATACGAGGCAGTTGGAGCAGCTATCAAAGTAACTTAGATCCAATACTTTGTTGTAACCTCATTGAATTATGTATTTTGGCATGTAACCTAAAATATATAATTATGGTTTGTATTAAGAATACTTTGAATTTGGTTCTATGCACTTCCTTTAATTATAATATATATATATATATATCAATTATTATGTTAATCTTAATTTTATATAACAAATATTAAAAGATAAATTATTTTTAAAATAATAAATAAATTATGGTAATTAAAAGTTTAAGAATAAAAAAAATTTGAGTAATATTTGAAGATAAAAATATATTTTAATTTTAAAAAAAATAAATCTAGTATCTTCTAGTTATATATAATACTTTACATTTTTATGATGATACAATTTATCTAAAAAAATATACATCTTTCAAGTTAATAAACTAAAGAACATAAAATATTTTAAAGATAATTACTTTGGATATCCACCTTCTTTAACTAGCATCCTTTCAATCCATTTTTTTTGCCATTAATTACTTTTTTGTAAATGATTAAAATATTACTTTTTTATGACATCATGTATCTAACCTAAACTATTTATATATCTTTTTGATATTTATAATATAAGAGCTTGAAATATATTATGGATAATTTTTCTTGGCATCAACTCCTTAATTTATATTTAATATTTTTTTTCTATGACCCCTGAATGATATAAACTTTTTTTTATCAGTATGCATCAATATTTTTTTAGGTGTTCTTATTTATAAATGCAACCTTTTTCAAACCAAATATAATGCTATATGAATTTTTAATAGATTTGATTTAGGGATATTTTGAGAATTTGATATTATATGACTGATAATTTGTTTATCGTACCAAATACAGTAATCAATATTAATATAACATTACGTGTGTATATCAAACACAATAATCAATATTACTCATAAGTAATCTATTTTGTAGGCAATCTATATTTTATTGCCTAGCGATCCATCATACGTAACCTTACATCCATAGGTATAAAAGAGATTAGATATTTTATCATATTTTGAATATAATTTAGATATTAAACAAATTATTTGCTACATTACTAAACTATTTTTAAAATATCTTAATACACTCAAAATGCAATGTTATGAATAATATTTAAAAAATATAATTAATTGAATATGTAAAAAGCATATATGTTTCTTATGTTATGTAATTAAGGATCAATGTAACCAAACACTTATGGAGGGAAATTTTAAAAAAAAGTGAGGGGAGGAGAGTTTCATATAAATACTCTTTTCATTATTTTTACTCTAACTTAAAAGATATAATTATGTATAGAAAGAGATTTTATACTCGTTTCGTTACAAGAAAGCAAGACGGACAAGGTTCACACCAACTTAGGCCATCACAGCCCAAAAAGGGATCCAATTGGTACTTATTTATCTTACTTAAGTGGTTATAAGCCATTCTACCCTTCCTAAATTATTCGATGTGGGACTAATTGGGAGGGGCATCATAACATTTAAGTAGATTTTACTCAAAATATGAGTTATTTTAGATTAGATGATAGAATTTTATATTAATGATTCAGATCGTTGTATATAATTTATTTTAATAAATAAAATAGAAGATTCATCCAAATATAACCAAATTAATTAAACACTCTTTTCATATATATATATATATATATATATATATATATATATATATATATGTATTCCACTTTAAGAATTTTCTTTTTTAAAGTAATGCTGAGCTAATGCAAAGTAAAGGAAAGGGCGCAAAGCTTATATTTTATAATTATTATATTATTAATAAAGATAATATTTATTTATTTATGCCAAAACTTTGGTGAGGCAAATCTAATCTCGATCGGTATAGGTGATTGACAGGACACAACTTTTAACAAGAACCTGACTGTGGAACTTGAAGGGCGGCCATCTGCTCCTTGATCGTGCACGAACTCTATTACTTCTCTATTGATATGATCTTGTAGGTGGCTGGCTTCATGGATAAGAAGGCATGTAATGACTCAGGTTCTGATCTCGCAGTATTTATGAATTCATTCGTTATAAGAAAGCAAGACATATAATGTTCACATCAACAATCCGGCTTGTAGTACCTATAAACCCATTTCATTACAAAAAGCAAGACAGACAATGTTCACATCAATGTTCACGTCAACTTGGATCATCACAGTCCAAAACGGATCCTATTGGTATAGATCCTATTGGTACTTGTATATATTCCTTAACTGATTATAAATCATGCAACAAACTCTCAATTTCCTGATGTGTGACTATTGAGAGGGGCATTATAATCTATAAAAGGCGACGTCCTCGTCGCCAGAGGCACATGATCGTAACCACCAAGCAGACAGGATTTTAGAGAGCACTCACAAATCTATTTCATTATAAGAAAGCAAGATATCAGTTGGTGCGTGGCTCTGATACCATATTGTAACGATCCATGCTCCGGATCCACAGCATCCACGAACCCGTTTTGTTACAAAAAAGTAAGACAGATAAGACCTACATCAACTTGAACCATTACAATCCAAAACGGATCTAATTGTACTTGTCCATCTTCTTTAACTGATTATAAACTATAAAACCAATTTTTCGATATGAAACTATTGAAAGAAGCATCACAAGGCCTTCGTTTTACTTGCCCACAACCGATCGGTGCAAATAGTATTTTGACTTCTTAATTAGAAGGCAAGACCTTCACCAATCAACGACACAGTTAAGAAGCTCGTAGTCAAATGGATCTAAATTAATGTCTGCTTTATCTTCTAATTTAATAGCTTGAGCTTCTTGGCTTGGAGCATATATGTGGTACTTACTGCAGTTTAGATCCACTCCTTCAAGTGAATTGGATTCTTCTCCTTCTATTCAATATCGGCTATTAATGGGGCGTGGGAATTCATCTACAGCGTATTTGTTCCTCTAAGCTTGCGGACCAATAATAATTCACGATCCAACTTTCCAACCTGATCCATGATAAACCATTTTAAATACATTCAAATTCAATTGAAATGAATTCAGATCAAAATCCATCGAGATCTATTTATTAACTAATTTAGTTTCGGATTTAGATCTATATATGATCTATTTAATCTATTTTGACTTGTTTAATATTGAAGTTGGATCATGAATTGACTTGTTTAATCTATGCAAACAACATATTTAACTTGTTAAAAATATACTTATTTTTTTTCCCTAACTCACTTAATCCATTTAATCTATTAAAAAATCAGTTAATTTGTTTAATTCATTTAATCTGATTTAATCTGTTTGATAAATAGATTGTGTACATATATAGAGTTGGATTCTCTATTTAATAAACAGATCATGCTCAGATGTATAATAAATAATATCTGATTCGATTTGATTACCATCCCCGATTTCATTTAGTTAGTATCATGTAACTTCAACTTATCAATAAGTAGTATTAGCCATCCTTTTTGGATAATAATTTGAACCCCTTCATGTCCACGTAGGAAACTTCTTCTCTAGCTCTTCGCATAACTGAAGCACCAAATTACATTGGATCTATACCTAGCTATACTACAACTCTTGTGATTATTTAATATTTGGTACATGATAAAATTATTTAATATTTTATTAGT
Source organism: Calamus simplicifolius (assembly GCA_900491605.1). NCBI lineage: Eukaryota > Viridiplantae > Streptophyta > Magnoliopsida > Arecales > Arecaceae > Calamus > Calamus simplicifolius. The sequence continues at coordinate 147,833 of UESW01004455.1, forward strand.
CATAATTTTAGCTTTTTCTCATCTCTTGAATAATTTTGCCTTTAATTCATATTATCTTATTCCCATAATTTTTTGGAGAGATTATCTGTTGAAAAAAAAAACTTTATATCAAATACTGTCAAAAGAAGGTGAAGAATGCATCCTTAATATTTTGGATCATATTAATAAAAACTCAACTTAACTCATTGAGCCCTTTCCCAACTACATGGGTCGGCTACATGAATTTGTTTCCTCCACTCTGCTCTATTCAGGATTAAGTCGATACTCAAATTATAAATAGTTATATTTTTTTAATCATTCTGTCCATATTAATTTACGTTTATCTTCACTCCTGTCCTTATCATGGATTATTAAAAATCACTCTTTCTAACTAAAGCACGTAAAAGTCTTCGTTATATATATCCAAACCATCGTAATCAATTTTTTCTTATTTTATCTTTGATTGAGACTACTGATGCGTGTCGTAGCGCAACGATTTAAACACCTTAATTTCACTATTAGAATAGCGAGAGTAAGGGATCGATTCCACAGGGACTTTAGCGATTATCTTGAAATAAATTTATAAATTTAATTAATTAAATAATTAGTAGTGCAAAATAATCAAGATATGGTCTATCTTATAAGAGCACGGCCGTACCCGTAGATCACGGCCCGTCCCTTTTAAGAATAGATCAGTCTAAATTATTTTCACTTAAATATAATTTAATAACAATTAATCATGAATAAAAATTTTATTTCATATAAAATAAAAAAGATGATATTAAAAAAAAACAATAAATTGAAATAAATTTTTGAACCGAATAGGAGACAAGTTGAACCGGCCCTTTGTTCTTCCTCTGTCTCCAAGCCACGGCACGAACAGATGTCCACGAAACTCACAGATGCAGCGAACGGAGCCTCACTGCTACTCCCTAACGCCCACGGATGCAGCGCTCCTCTGCTATTTATAGAATTCCATATGCGGCTTGATGCGGAGAGGATGCGGAGAAGAACAAAAAAGAGACGCGGAAGCAACGAAGCAAATCCTTGATAAATCATCAATAAAATTTAAATTCCTTCTAGAGGATTTTAATTCACTCAATTTGATAACTTTTAATCTAATCTATTCTTTAATTGGTGAGGAAACGGTTAGAAATTGAAGAAGAATCGTTTAAGAAAAGAAAGCGATGAAATCAAGTGAGAAAATCTTAAGAAATAATAAAATTCAAATTCATTCAAAAGGAATTTAATTCGTCTAATTTATAACTTCTAATCTAATTTATTCCTTAATTAATGGAGAAACGATTAGATTGGATTTAGAGAAGAATCGGAGGAATGGCTGAGAAACGATGAAGTCGGCACTATTTGCCGTTTTGCTTTAAAATCCGTGCTAAATCCTTATAAAATCAATTCGAGCTCATCTTAAATCCGATTTGAGTGCCGTTTGCGTCATTAAATCCCTAAAATCGAGCTCTTTAAACTTGATAAGGTTTTATCAAAAATATTATATAAAATATTAAAATATTAAATAATAATAGGTACGTTAAATTAATTAATAGGTTTAATGATAATTATTTATGCGTTTATCACTCCCCCCAACTTGAATCTTACTCGTCCTCGAGCAAATAAAAAAATTTAGAAATATGTACCAAGCTAGTCCAAGAATTGATAGTTATCTTATAGTTTCTTTTTTTTTTTTTTTTTAGTGATAAAGTGTAGTCCATAAGAATTTATAGAAGTCTTCTTCACCAACTTTCCACTTCTCTAATTAAGTCTTCTAACTTAATTTGGGTTGGGTGTAATGTCTTTTGTACTTTGGTTCTTTATTTATTTATTTATATGTAAAGTCAGTGCAATGTCCTAACCCCTTGCTTTCTAATTAACCCTTGTAGCGAGCTTTAGGCCAATGGCTCCCAAACCAATTGGTTTTAGGGCATTAGGTGTAAAACACCCCTCGGACTTACTTACTCGAGTTAAAAAGGCTTTAGGTAGGACTGACTCTACTTAGGTTCTTTTACATTCCACCTTTTTACGCGAACAACATCACTTTCTTAGGTGACGGGGCCCGGTTACTCAGTGAAAAATGCTAAGAACCTAATCTATTAACTTTAAGAGAGATTTTTTTTTTTTTTAAATAACATTTTCACCCATACCCTTATTAAGTAGATTGTACTATTAAGATCAGTGGTCAGAAGGGTCTGAAATTATTCTAAAAATTATTCTGGGCTAAACCCTACCTTTTATTAGGTTTTCTTAATAATTTATTCCTCAGTATTTCAAAAATAATCTAACCATTAATTCATTAATAGACTGCTTGATTAACTTCAAATCGAGACAGAATTTGGTACACATCTGATTATAGTTTTACTCGAGGATTTATTTTCTTTTTCCTCCCCCCCCCAACTTAATTTCCATTGTCCCTAATGGAAGAAAAATTAATAATAATAATTTCAAGGAAAGATACTACCTGGTAGAGTATTTGAAGGTTGGAAGTTTCATTGTTGCCATCTTCTTTCAATCTGCTTCTGTTGCTCTTCTCTGGTCATACTAAAAAAACACACTAAAAGAAAGAAAGTTAAAAATAACTAATAAACTGGGTTGCCTCCCAAGAGCGCTAAGTTTAAAGTCTTCAGCCAGACTGTGCTACTTATTATGATAGTGTTGGGTTCACAAGATCAATTGATTCAACAATTTCTCCATCATTAATTTCTTCTATATATGGTTTCAAACGTTGGCCATTTACTTTGAATGTATTTCCTTGCTTGGGTCTTTAAGCTCTACAGCTCCATGGGGAAATACTTGAGTTACTATAAAAGGTCCATTCCATCGTGAACGAAGTTTTCCAGGGAAAAGGTGTAATCTTGAATTGTAAAGCCATACTTTTTGATTTGGTTCAAAAATTTTTCTACTAATAAATTTGTCATGATATGCTTTGGTTCGTTCTTTATAAATTTTTGAGCTCTCATATGCCTCATTTCGTAGCTCTTCTAACTCATTCAATTGGAGTTTTCTATTGACACCTGCATTTTTCATATCATAATTAAATTGCTTGATAGCCCAAAATGCACGGTGTTCTAATTCTACAGGTAAATGACAGGCTTTTCCAAATACGAGCCTGTAAGGAGACATTCCTATGGGAGTTTTAAATGCAGTACGATAAGCCCATAATGCATCATCCAAACGTTCTGACCAATCTTTCCTATCAGGTCTCACCGTTTTCTCAAGGATATTTTTAATTTCTCTATTTGATATTTCAACTTGGCCACTAGTTTGGGGATGATAAGGTGTAGCTACCTTATGAGTAATTCCATATTTGTTCATTAATCCTTCAAAGTGTCTATTCGTGAAATGTGTACCCCCATCACTAATTATAGCCCTTGGGCATCCAAAACGACTAAGGATATTATGCTGAATAAACTTGATTACAACTTTATGGTCATTGGTTCGAGTTGCCATGGCTTCAATCCATTTTGACACATAATCAACTGCCACTAGAATGTATTCAAATCCAAAAGAGGAAGGAAATGGGCCCATAAAATCAATACCCCATACATCAAAAATTTCTACAACCAAGATAGGGTTTAGGGGCATCATGTCTTTTCGAGATATATTTCCTGTTTGTTGACATTGGAGACAATTACGGCTAAATTCATGTGCATCTTTAAAAAGAGTTGGCCAATAAAACCCACTTTGCAGTACCTTTGCTGCAGTTTTCTTTCCACTAAAATGTCCTCCACAGGCAAGAGAATGACAGAAGTTAAGTATACTTTTGAATTCACTTTCGGGAACACATCGCCTAATCACCTGATCTGAACAGTACTTAAATAATTCAGGGTCTTCCCAAAAGTAATATTTGATTTGTGAGAAAAATCTATCTTTTTCTTGTTTTGTCCAGTGGGAAGGTACTTTTCCTGTTGCCAAATAATTCACAATGTGGGCAAACCAGGGAAGACTGCTATGGAAATTGAGAATAATTGCTCATCAGGGAATTATCTCTGATTATTTCTTTATTGTATTCCACTGAGATCCTAGAGATATGATCTGCTACCATATTTTCAGAACCCTTCTTATCTAAGATTTCTAGATCAAATTCTTGTAGTAGAGGATCCATCTAATTAGTCTGGGTTTTGTATCCTTTTTTGATATAAGATGCCTCAACGCTGCATGATCTGAATAAACTAAAACTTTAGACCCTAACAGATATGATCTAAACTTTTCTAGGGCAAACACAACTGCTAGTAATTCTTTTTCAGTGGTAGTATAGTTCATTTGTGCATCTGAAAGAGTTTTGCTAGCATAATAAATTACATGGGGTTCTCGATTGAGTTTCTGTCCTAGAACTGCCCCTACAGCATAATCAGAAGCATCACACATGATTTCAAAAGGTATGGTCCAATCTGGGGGCTTGATAATGGGTGCAGTGGTCAAAGCAGTTCGAAGGATGTTATAGGCTGTTAGACAATCTTTATCAAAATTAAAAGAACTATCCTTGGTCAACAAATTACACAATGGTCGAGAAATTTTACTGAAATCTTTGATGAAACGTCTATAAAAACCAGCATGACCAAGGAAAGATCGTACTTGTTTAACTGAGGTTGGGGGTGGTAGATTTGAGATCAATTCAACCTTGGCTTTATCAACCTCAATACCTCTCTCTGAAACAATGTGTCCAAGCACAATTCCCTCACGAACCATAAAATGGCTCTTCTCCCAACTTAGGACTAAATTCATTTCCATACATCGTTTCAGTACCTTAGTCAAGTTCTCGAGGCAGCTATCAAATGATGCACCAAAGACTGAAAAATCATCCATAAATACTTCCAAAAATTGACCAATCATATCAGAAAATATGGCCATCATACATCGTTGAAAAGTGGCTGGTGCATTACAAAGACCAAATGGCATACGTCTAAAGGCAAATGTTCCAAAGGGACAAGTGAAGGTGGTCTTTTCTTGATCTGCAGGAAATACTGGGACTTGATTGTATCCTGAATATCCATCTAAGAAACAAAAGAAACTTTGTCCCGCTAGCCGTTCTAGAATTTGATCGATAAAAGGCAAAGGAAAGTGGTCTTTCCTAGTCACGGCATTCAACTTTCGATAATCTATACACACTCTCCAACTAGTTGATGTGCGAGTAGGAATTGATTCGCCCTTTTCATTTTTAATCACGTAATACCGATTTTTTAGGTACTACTTGGATTGGACTGACCCATTGGCTATCTGAAATTGGATAAATAATACCAGCATCAAGCCATTTTACTACTTCTTTCTTAACAACATCCCTCATGTTTGGATTTAGCCTTCGTTGCATGTCTCTATGTGGTTTGGCTTCAATTTCACTATGAATATGGTGCATGCAAACGGAAGGGTCAATTCCCTTAAGATCAGCTATTGTCCATCCAATTGCCTCTTTATGTTCTTTAAGTACATCTACCAATTTATCTTCTTGCTCAGAGGTTAGGGTAGATGCAATGATTACTGGAAGGGTATCATTGGGTCCAAGGAATGAATATTTTAAGTCATCTGGAAGAGGTTTCAATTCTAGTTGGGGTGGTTCTTCCAAGGATGGTATTAAAGGACTTGGTTTAGTTGGAAGTGGTTCATATTTTATAGTCCAAGGAGGGATGGTGTCGATCTTAGGTGGTTCTAATAACATGTTTATCTCTTTGGTATACTCATCAATATCAAAGTCATCTATTCCAAAATGTGTAAGACATGTTTGTAAAGGATCCGAATCAATCAAACTTTGGAATTTCTTATCTACTACTTCCTCTATCATGTTTACTTCATTTAAATCATACACAGGTGGTCCTTGGGAAGCATTAAAAATATTTAATCTCATCTTCTTGTTTCCAAAAGATACATCCATCACACCTGTTCTACAATTTATGCATGCATTAGCAGTAGCTAGAAAAGGTCTTCCAAGGATGATGGGAATTTGGTTAGGATTACCGCTAGATTCCATATCTAACACAAGGAAGTCGACAGGAAAATAGAATTCATCCACCTTTACTAATACATCTTCCAATATTCCACGAGGTTCTTTGACTGATCTATCTGCCAATTGTAGTGTTACTGTCGTGGGTTTCAACTCTCCAAATCCGAATAATCATATACTGAACTTGGGAGAAGGTTTACACTCGCACCCAAATCTAATAATGCTTTCTTGATTGTGAAGTTTCCTATGACACATGATATAATCGGGGTACCAGGATCTTTTAGTTTGGGTGGGGTTATTTGCTGAACAACTGAGCTGACTTGCTCAGTCAAATGTATCTTTTTTGGTATTTGTGTCTTGGCTTTCCGTTTTTGTGTGCATAGATCCTTCAAAAATTTGGCATAAGCTGGAACTTGCTTGATAGCATCGAGAAGAGGTAAGTTTATTTGGACTTGCTTAAATAACTCAAGCATCTCATTCATTTTTATATTCTTCTTATCTGAAGGCAAAGGAGATTCTAAAGCACTAGGGAATGGGGCTTTAGGTATGATTGCTTGATCATTGAATTCCTTTTCTTTTTCATTTCTTCTCTCTTCTGGTTTAGCCACTTCTAATTTCTGGGTTGGTTCAGGTGGGTTCAATGTTTTCCACTTCTGAGAGTCATGACTGATTTAGCATGTTCTGGGAATTTGTCAGGACTATTGGAACCTTCAGCCATGAATTGTCCTTTCGGGTTATCGATAGGCTGACTAGGTAACTTACCCTCCTCCCTTCTACTGAATGCTGTGGCTAATTGACCTATCTGAGTTTCTAGTTTGCAATAGATTGTGTGTGGGAGTGAAGGATTTGAGTATTCATTTCTAGCCCTTTCAATGCTTGTAACACTTTGTCTTCAAAAGTAGGCTGATTATTCGGTGGAGGTTGTGGGATGTTTGGATATTGTGAATATGGCATGTTTCTAAAATTGGTTTCTTGATAATTAGGTCTGATCGATGAATTGGTACAGGTTGAGGTTTCCAAGAAAAATTTGGGTGATTTCGCCAGCCAGGATTGTAAGTATTTGAAAATGGATCATTTCCTGTTCTAGGAGCTAATCGGGTTTGGGCTTGGTGGGCTTGCTCTTGAACAAGTTCAGGAAATTGGTATGCAGCTGGACATTCACCTATAGAATGGGTTGGACTCGAACAAATTATGCAGACCTCATGTAATTGAGTAGATGGGGAAGAGATGTTTCCAACTTGTAGAATCCGGTCAAGTTTATGGGATAATTCATCTACCTTAGTATAGATATCTGTAGAATGACCTATTTCATATATTCCACCTCTTTTAGGTTCTACGGGAGGGTCTCGACGAGCAACTGACATATGATGTAATGAATTCTCACTCAATGTCTCAAAGAGTTGCCAAGCCTCATGTTCATTTTTTAACATAAATGTCCCACCACATGAAGCATCAACCATTTGCCTATGCTTTTCTGATAATCCATCATAAAAGCACTGAACCAGTTGCCATTTGGGTATAGCATGATGTGGACATTTTCTAATTAGTTCTTTGAATCTCTCCCATGTCTCATGGAACATTTCTCCATCTGTCTGGGAAAAACTTGTTATGGCTTTTCTAATTTGATTCGTTTTTCCTATAGGAAAATATTTCTTAAGAAATTCTCTCTGAAGATGATCCCAAGTTGAAATTATAACAGTGTCTAATGAATTTAACCAATACTTGGCTTTATCTTTTAGGGAAAAAGGGAATAACTTAAGCCTAAGTGCATCATCGGAGAAATTTTGAATCTTGACAGTTGAGCAAATTTCTAAGAATTCATCTAAGTGTTTGTAGGGATCCTCATTTGTAAGTCCATAGAAAGATGGTAACATTTGGATTACACTTGACTTAATTTCATATTGGGCAGCCTCTACTGGAGGCACTTGAATGCAGGGAGAGTAGGTATACCTTGAAGGAGTGAAATACTCTTTCAACTGTCTTGGTTGATTATTTTCGTTATTATGATCCATAATTCTAAGTCTGTTTGCTCTAATAGTTCTTTCTATCTCAGGATCTAAGGGTATAAGGTTGGGTTGCAACGATCGGCGACCAAGCATACACCCTACCAATGACTCTAAAGCAAATAGTTTATTTATTTATTTATTTATTTAATTTTTTAATTTTTGTAATTAAGTTTCTAATTTCCTAATAAATTATGAGATGTCAATGGAAAAATTTTAGTTTTGCAGAAAATAAATTCACCTAAGTCAATCTATAAAATAATTTTTTGTTTATATATTTTATTTTTATTTTTATATTTTTTTTCTTAAATTATTATTTTATGGAAGATGTCTTAGGGTTTTCTTTAGGTTTTTTTTTTTTGTAAGTTAATTAAAAGAAAATTTGATTAGGTTAAAATTGGATTTGTGGCAAAAAGGAAAGTAATAATTTTTTTTTATGTTAAAAAGAAAATATGCAATTCTAACAATTAAGGAAATAAAATAAAGCAGCAATAACTATTCAAAAATTAAGAAAAAATTAATCTAATTTTTTTAAATTTTTATATTTTTTATTATTTTTTTTTTTTTTTTTTTTTTTTTTTTCAAAATAACACACTTAAGTCCCCGGCAACGGCGCCAAAAATCTGATGCGTGTCGTAGCGCAACGATTTAAACACCTTAATTTCACTATTAGGATAGCGAGAGTAAGGGATCGATTCCACAGGGACTTTAGCGATTATCTTGAAATAAACTTATAAATTTAATTAATTAAATAATTAGTAGTGCAAAATAATCAAGATATGGTCTATCTTATAAGAGCACGATCCGTACCCGTAGATCACGGTCCGTCCCTTTAAAGAATAGATCAGTCTAAAATTATTTCTACTTAAATATAATTTAATAATAATTAATCATGAATAAAAATTTTATTTTATATAAAGTAAAAAATGATGACATTAAAAAAAAAAACAAATTGAAATAATTTTTGAACCGAATAGGAGACAAGTTGAACCGGCCCTTTGTTCTTCCTCTGTCTCTAAGCCACGGCACGAACAGATGTCCATGAAACTCACAGATGCAGCGAACGGAGCCTCCACTGCTACTCCCTAACGCCCATGGATGCAGCGCCTTGACTTCCTCCTTTGCTATTTATAGAATTCCATATCCGGCTTGACGCGGAGAGGACGCGGAGAAGAACTATTTCTGTAACAGTAAAAGAGACGCGGAAGCAACGAAGCAAATCCTTGATAAATCATCAATAAAATTTAAATTCCTTTTAGAGGATTTTAATTCACTCAATTTGATAACTTTTAATCTAATCTATTCTTTAATTGGTGGAGGAAATGGTTAGAAATTGATTTGGAGAAGAATCGTTTAAGAAAACAGAGCCGTGCCGAAGCGATGAAATCAAGTAAGAAAATCTTAAGAAATCTTTAATAAAATTTAAATTCATTCAAAAGGAATTTAATTCGTCTAATTTTATAACTTCCAATCTAATTTATTCCTTAATTAATGGAGAAAACGATTAGATTGGATTTAGAGAAGAATCGGCGGAAATAGAGGAATGGCTGAGATAACGATGAAGTCTGCAACGTATTTGCCGTTTTTGCTTTGAAATCCGTGCTAAATCCTTATAAAATCAATTCCAAGCTCATCTTAAATCCGATTTGGGTGCCGTTTGCGTCATTAAATCCCTAAAATCGAGCTCTTTAAACTGATAAGGTTTCCTCAAAAATATTATATAAAATATTAAAATATTAAATAATAATAGGTACGTTAAATTAATTAATAGGTTTAATGATAATTATTTATGCGTTTATCAACTACTCCTATCATTTTTCGTATATGATTATTTTAATTATATCTTTTAAGTTTTACTATATATCCATCTTAACATGTAAATTTCTTTTATATTAATTTATTCATATATTATTTTAGTATTGCCCCTATTCCATATAGCATAGCTGGCTTAATAGTAATTTTTTAAAATTTTAATGAAATGCATCGATCATACAATACTCCCGAAGCATTCATTCACTCAATCCATTATGCTTTTAACTCTATGATTCACATCTTTATCTATTTCATCTTTTTGCTGGATAATTGATTTTAAATACATAATTTTTTTACTCCTTGGTATCTTTTAGCTTGCAATCTTTACTGTTTCTTCTTTTCTATTTCTACTTCCACTAAAATTACATTTCATGTATTCAATTTTAGTTATGGATTATATTAATCAAGATTGATTTAATATATAAGTCAAACTTTTTGTCACATATATGCTTAGAATGATGCTACTGCATCATCATTGAGGTTGGCCTATGCTTTTTCTATTCATCGACATTGACTTAAATAATCCATTCATGTCAAAGACACTAAGCTTTTTTTTTTTAAATGCTATTCAAAAGATGGGATCAAATTTCCTTAAAAGAATCAAGAATTTATTTAAGATTTAATTTATGAAAGATTTTAATATAACTATGAAGATAACCACAATGACATTGTAGTAATTATTGAAAAAAAATTCTAAACTATATGGAAGCCCATAATTTGTCTAAATATTTGTAATTATGAACATACTTTTGGTTAATGGATATTAGGTATAAATGACTACGGATCTACCATGGTGCATTGGTGCTACTTAATCAAGATGGCAGTGCAGCAGTAGCATAGGAAGTGGTCGACAACCTAAAATTATGCAGCCTTTGTTCTTTAATTTATAAATATTTTAATAATAAATTGATAAAATTAAAGTCACATCCATGTATGTAAAAATATCATTTGCATTGAAAATGATGCCCCCAATGAACCATTAGAAAGCATCAATTTATCAGATGGGTCAAGTTTTTGATGAGTAAATCTTGTGATTGGTGATCAAATGTTGAAAGTAAAAAATTTTAGAGATTGTTATTTTTGCGCAGCTTAATGATGCACGTGAATATGTGTGTGTGTGTATATATATATATATATATATATATATATAAAAGCAAGAAGCATATTTATACAAAAATAAGGTTATATGCATATAATTATTACGGTTGTCTTAAATCTTCTCCTCTTGTAAGTCACTCTAACCAATCCTTTCCCTTTCATCTTCTCATCCAGTGTCATCTTTGTTGAAAAAAGTTTTTAAAATAAAATAAAAAAAGATCCCCATGCGAGCATTAGGACCTGGGCTCAACGCTCACTGGCAGCGAGCGTTGACGTGAGCAAAACACTCACTGCCATCGAGCATTTTGCGAACGCTTGCGGTGTAATTCTAACATGATGGTTGCCACTCTTAAGGTCTATTTTGAAAAAGATAGTGGCACCCGCCATCATGTCTAATATGCCATCTAGTTTGGGGATAGGGAACCTATATTTGATAGTGATTTTATTAATGGCCTTACTATCCACGCATATTCTTCATGTACCATCCTTCTTAGGGGTTAAGAGTGCAGGAACTGCACAAGGACTTAAGCTCTCCCTAATGAAATCTTTCCTAAGTAATTCTCACACTTGTTTATGTAATTCTTGATGCTCAGTGGGGTTCATCCTATAATGGGGAAGGTTTGGAAGGATGGATCCTGGGATCAGGTCAATGGCATATTGGATGTCTCTCAGGGATGGTAACTGATCAGGCAACTCTTCAGGAAAGACATCCTTAAACTCCTCTAGGGTCTCAATTACTTCTGGAGCTTGTTCCTTCTGGACTGATTCATGGATCTCTTTAGTGGTCAAAATCCAAAGAGAGTTACCTTCAGTGATGTTCTTTTCTAATTCCTTAGCTTTAATCAGATTAACTCTTGGCTTGCTATCCTGAAGGCTACTAGATTCTTTCTTGATTGGGTCCCTAGGTGGAGCTGGATGTATCACATACTTGTTCCCATTGTATTTAAAAGAGCAAATGTTGGATCGACCAAACAAGGTGGCATTGTGATCGTAAAGCCAATGTTGACCTAATATAATACTATTGAAACCCATAGAAAGTACAAGCACTAGACTTTTTCCTCATAATTTTGCAATTTGATTAGGATTTGGCATCTGGACTTAATTGGGATAGAGGTGGAATCTACCCACGAGACCTTATAGGGACTAGGATGGGGAACTATGGTCAATCCTAATGACTTAACTATATTTGCAAAGATAGCATTGACGCAACTCCCACTATCCACTATGATCTTGAGCACCTTATCCCCTATCTTGATAAAGGTCTGTAGGATGTTAGTCCTACGCCAATCTTTCTGGTCCTTATTTGGGTCTGGGTCAAGATACATCTAACCACTCCTAGTATATTTTCAGACTCAAATATTTCCTCCTCCCCATCGTACTCATCTATCAGATGGGTATCAGCCTCGTAGACTTCTCCCTTAGGCTCAACTATGGGCTCGGATTCAGTCTCAGGTAACTCATCTATATGAAGGAATTTGATTGGGCATTGACTGATCATATATCCTGGTTTATTGCACTTAAAGCATACGACCTGGGAGTTGAAACTTCTCTAGACCTCTACAGATTTACCCTTATCCTCTCTATGGGGTATAGGGGTACTATTCTAGGGTCGACTCAACTCGGTTCGGCTTGTACTGGGTGGCTAGTGTAGGGTCGACTCGGGTAAGTCTGGCGGGGGCCTGAGTACTGGGTAGGCTTGGGATGACTAAGATAGGTATGGCTAGATCCTGGATATGGGGTAGGGCTTTTGGTGGCCTCTAGTATACGATAGGATGGCATTTTCTGAAAACGTTCATAATCCCTAGCAATCTGGTAAGCTTCTTCTAGGTCGTGTACCCTTCTCAGGTAGAGTTCTCTTTGAATATCTGCTCTCAAGCCATGCATGAACTTAGATAGGGTGACTTTCTCAGATTGGACGATATATACCTCATGACATACTCTTGAAATTTAGCAATGTACTCATTCATAGTCTTGCTACCCTAAACTAAACTCTGCCACTATTCTAATAGGCTCTAGTCATACGATGTGGGGATATAATTGAACCTAAGTCTAGCCTGCATGGTACACCAGGTGACTATGGGGTCCCTACCCTCCAGTGCTTGCCTTCGCTCTACAGTGGCCCAGTATAACCTAGCCTGTCGCACTAACTTGAGCTTGACAAATCTAAACTTATGCTCTTCAGACAGATTGTACCAGCCAAAGTATTAGTCCATCTCTTCCTTCCAATCTAGGTAGTCCTTAGGGTCCATAGTGCCATCGAAAGTAGGTGCCTCAAGTCTAACACTTCTAAGGGTTCTTTCTTCTTGGTCTACTGCCTCATGATTGGGTCTCCTAGGCCCATCCTCAAAGTGAGGATCATGGTGTGGAGGTCCCCTAGGGTTTGCCCTTATGTAAAGGTTTGGCTGATGGGCTCTCCTAGGATGAGGTGGGGTCTCATGATCAGACTCAGTGTTGTCCTTACGGTCTTCTTCTAGGATGCCTAACCTAGTTTCAACTTGATTGAACCTGGATCCTAATCTAGCCTCAAATTGCTTGATGTCTTGCTTCATTCAGGCTAGTTGTTCAGTGATGATCCTTAAGTGATCCTCAATGTTTTGATTAGCCATGGGTTCAGCCTGTAATGGAGGTGGTGATAAATGAAAAGATGCTCTTGATCTAGTGCACATGCAAACACAATCAAGCACACAAGACTCAAATTGACTCGGACTATGGTATGCTAGACCTAGTCATCTAGAGTAAAGGATTTGGCTTAATGCAAGCTAATCTAATAGTAACTCTTCAATTGGCCAGTTGGAACAGGTGGGAGGAGGAGAAGGTTCTTCCTGCAAATTGCAGAGGCCTAATTAGAGTAACCTCAACACTCCACTTAAGTCGTTTAGCATTTGACCCCTCTTTTAGACATTAGTTTCAGAGCACACGCCAGATTGAGTTGTACTAGTCTCCTCCAGCACACTAGACCAACTGTTGGTGTCCCTAGCCCTCTAGGGCAAATATTAGTTAAGTTGCTACTCACTTTTAGATTAGAAGCTTGGGTTTGAAATACATGGGTGGTTATTTTGAGCCAAGGAAGGGGTCTCAATCCCTCCCTTATCTGACAACAATGAGAGCCCTTAAAAGTAGTTTAATGCAAATGAATGGCACACAAATCCTAATCCATAAATCTAAAAATAATAGCAAATCTCAGGAATTTTTATGTTTCTATGAGTGTATTTCAATTCTGAAACTTGGTGTGCTGATGGTAAGTCTTATGCAGAAAGTGCAGTAAAATTTTTGATTTAATTAAGATTTAATATGTTTTAATCAAGAAATCTTGAATCAATTCAGATTTCTTGGGACTATCAAACAAAACAATGATGCATGAATTTTTAAAAATTATTTAGATCAAATATTAACATAAAAATTTTTGTGCAAATAGTGGATAAAATGTAGATTATTTCAAAAAAATTATTGCATTAATCAGATCAAAGTTTATTAAGATTTTCAGTATAAAGTTTCAGATCAATTTAGATATTCTGGATACAAAAAAAAACATGGTAGTATGTTCTCTGTGAGTAATCAGGTATGCAATTAATTCACGGATTGAATTAAATTCTTAAAAAATAATAAAAAGTACCTTCAATTATACTAAATCCAGAGAAATAAATTTGGGAATTTTCTAATGTGTATGCAGGCAGAAACAATTTGATTAACAGATAATATACTGATAAGGACGTGAATAAAAAATTAAGCCCTAACCAGGCTCTGATACCAATTGATGTAGGACTGATATCACATGCAAGTGGATTTTAGAGGATTTATAATTTTTAGTTAATTAGTTTTCCAAAGTAAGGGCCTAAGAGGGGTTCAGAAAAACTCACAGTAATTTTCAGCATGCGAATCAGTTTCACAAAAAATTTAAGAAGAAAGACCGCCAAGCTAAGAAGCCCCGGTAGGGCTTGCTCTTCCACAATAAAGCTACTAGCAGATTAGAGAGGATGTACCTGGTAGGATAAGAAGATCAAGATTCTGAAGGGGTCGCTCTGCCTGGCAGATGTGTCCTGGATGACCAAGCCCCGAGCCTGTGGATCTGCGGCTAAGTATCTGCTGACCTGGATAGCGATCACCTTGAATCCTGGATTCGCGATTACTGAGGGACCTACAAGAACACCATCCAAAGGTTAAAGAACAAGAGAGAAAAGTCAGTTTAGAGGTAAAGAGGCAAGGAATAAGTAGAGAAGGAGGGGCGGCCAAGAGGCTCTTGGGCGTCCACTAGAGGAAAACAAGGGCGACGACCGGATGTTGGCACGCACAGGAAAAGGGAATCAAGAGCAACAAAGAACCAAATAACAAAACTCACAATAATTTAAAATTGGATTAATTGATTAATAATTAAAAGATCCATAATTCATACAAGAGGGTCTCTTTTATAGAGCAAGAGACTTAGGGCCCAAGTAAATATAGATATGGAAAGAAAAGGGGCGCCCATTTTCTTCCTAAAGTATGGATTAGATTACATGGAAAAAAACTTCATGCCATACAAATCTCTTTCAAAAAGGCAATTTATGGGTGGCAATAAGGGGCGACCCTTTGCTGCTTTTTTGGGCTGAAATTCTTCCAAACATGGTTGCATGAATTGGGGAATTGAGGCTTATCCTATTGACTTGCTTGCTCTGCTAGGTGGCATGTGGAATGCCTGCCTTTTCGGGCTGAAATTCTTCCAAATAGGATTGTATGATTTGGGGGATTAAGGCTTATCTTATTGGCCTGCTTGCTCTACTAGGTGGTGTGTGGAATGCTTGTGCTGAAGGGTAGTAGGTGTGTGGCTGGCATGTAACTTCTTATGTAGGTGTGGTGCCAACTTAAATTTAGCAGCTGCTCTGTTTGACTGTGATGGCCTTGTCTTCTGCTCCAATACGAGTGTCTCCTCTTGTAAGTTGAATGAACTTAATACAATACCAACTGGACTGGACAAAACATATATAAGACCAACTGGACTGGATAGGACTCAAATTGATCCAAGCTCATAATGAGCTGACTCAATATGACCCAAACCCTAAAATGAGTACTAACTCAAAAGATAGGACTCAAATACCCAAATAAAATTGGATCCAAATTAAAATAAACCTAGTTTTCTAACTAAATCAAACCCTACAAATCAAATCAAATATCCACAGAAGATTAAGAATCCTCTACCTGATCTTGGTGCCCGCACCAGGATGCTCTTATCAATGCTGGGCTTAGCCCCATTGATCCTTGAGGTAAGTTTTTATCCCTTTCTTTTATCGATTGAATCTCGGCGATTTTATAGTTGACTGAATTCTCGCTTTCTGTGTTCATAGTGTTAGGAATTGTGTCCTAAAGCCAATCAACTAACATGTAGATGATTGTGCAAGTTATAAATATATATGAATTATTAATTAATAAAATATTCATTTGGTGGTTCATTACATCGCATCTTCCTAAAATAATTTTTTTTTGTGATGGAGTCCTTAGAACCATAATCTATTCAATAAAGAGAGGGTTTATTGAGTGGTTCTTAAAATAGTCGCGACCAAATGATATATAGTTATAGGATAACTATGTATCAAGTAAAGGTCATTGTATGTCATATGGGTTGGTTGTCCTCTTTACCAAAGAGTGTGGTGACACTGGTATGACATACAGGTGAGGTATATGATATCTCACTGAATGTGATCAATCTACAGAACACTCTTCTGCTAAAAAGTATTCATGAAGGGATATAGATATAAGTTCAAAGAATTCATATGTGAAGTAGAAAAACAAACTAGTAAAAGTATTAAGATACTTCGATCATATCGAGGTGGTGAATACTTGACCCATGAGTTCGTAGATTATTTGAAGGAGAATGAGATTCTTCCTCAATGGACTCCTTCTAGTACACCACAGCATAATGGTGTGTCAGAAAGAAGAAATCGCACACTATTAGACATGGTATGTTCGATGATGAGCCTTGCATATCTTCCAAAAAAATTTTAGGGCTATGCGCTAGATACTAACAAATATACCCTAAACCGAGTTCCATCTAAATCGATCAACTCCACTCCATATAAGATATGGTGTAGAAAGAAATCATCCCTTAATCATTTAAGGGTTTGGGTCTGTTACGCTTATGTGAAGCGTAATGAATCAGACAAGCTTGAAGCTAGATCTGATAAATACAATTTTATGGGATATCCAAAACAAACAAAAGGATATTACTTTTACCACCCACTTGAGAAAAACGTGTTTGTCTCAAGACATGCCACATTTCTAGAGAATGAGATTCTCACAATGGGTAGTGGGAGTAAGATTAAACTTAGTGAAGCTCAAGAACCACAAATTAATAAAGGCCCATTAGATGGAATGGAATACATGCCGAATGCAGTGAAAGTTGAGTTAAAGACTCAACCCACATTCAGGCAGTCATTGCATGTGTCTTTATCAGGAGAGATAAAGCAATAGGTAGCTCCAAAAATACACCAGCTACGTAGATCTAGTAGGATAATTCATATCCCTAAGAGATATGCATCATTTATAGAGGATGATGAGCCTACCAACTATAAGGAGGCAATGTCTGACATTAACTCCAAGAGATGGCTTGAGGCCATGAAATCTGAAATGGACTCCATATATGACAACCAGGTATGAACCTTGGTTGATCTATCTGAAGGTATAAAACCCATTGGGTGCAAATGAGTTTTCAAGAAGAAGACCGACATGGATGGTAATACGATTATCTATAAGACAAAGCTAGTTGCAAAAGTTTACAAGCAAAGATAAGGTATTGACTTTGATGAAACCTTTTTACCTGTAGCCATGCATAAGTCCATAAGGATTTTGCTTGCAATAGCATCATATTTTGACTATGAGATCTAGCAGATGGATGTCAAGACCGCCTTCCTAAATAAAAATTTAGAAGAGGATGTGTATATGATACAATCAAAAGGTTTTGAATCCATATATCCTAAGAAAGTGTGCAAGCTACAAAGGTCTATTTATGGACTTAAGCAAGCTTCTAGAAGTTGGAACATTCGATTTGATGTGACAATCAAAGAGTTTAATTTTATCAAAAATGAGGATGATCCATGTGTGTACAATAAGGTTAGTAGGAGTGATATTGTTTTCTTGATATTATATGTGGATGTCATATTATTAATAGGAAACAATGTATCCTTTCTTAAAGAAGTGAAGGATTGGTTGTTAGGTAAATTCTCCATGAAGGATTTGGAAGAAGCAGCCTATATACTAGGTATAAAGATCTATAGAGATAATTCTAGAAGGTTGCTTGGATTGACCCAATCCACGTACATAGATAAGATGCTAAAGTGGTTTAGCATGAAGGAATCCAAGAAGGGATTCCTGCCAATGTCGCATGGGGTACCTCTCTCTAAGGACATGAGTCCTAAGAACCAAGAGGATAGTGAGTACATGGATAGGATACCATATGCATCTGCAATTGGATCCATTATGTATGCGATGCTATGTACGAGGCCTGATATTTCTTATGCCTTGAGTATCACGAGTAGATATCAAGCAAACCCTGATGAAAAATTGGATGGTAGTCAAGAATATCCTTAAGTACTTGCGAAGAACTAAGGATATGTTCTTGGTTTATGGAGGACCCGACCTTATAGTTTGGGGTTACATGGATTCTAGTTTTTAGTCTGATAGAAATGATTAAAAATCATAATCAGACTATGTGTTCACACTTAATGGTGGTGGAGTCAGCTAAAATAGTTTCAAGCAGAAGATGACCGCTGACTCTACGACTGAAGTCGAGTATATTGCAGCATCAGATACAACTAAAGAAGCAGTTTGGATTAAAAAGTTTATCACTGAACTTGGAGTGGTTCCAAGCATTGTTAATCTAGTATTCTTATATTGTGATAACAATGGAGCTATTACGCAAGCCAAGGAGCCCAGATCTCATCAGAGGTTCAAGCATGTATTCAGAAGATATCATGTAATTAAAGAAATTATTAGATAAAATAATATAAAAATAGAATAAGTCCCCACGGATGATAATATTGCTAATCCATTCACTAAAGTTCTGCCGCAGTAGAAGCATGATAGTCATGCTGAGTCACTTGGTATTAGATACATAGGTGATTGACTCTAGTGCAAGTGGAAGATTGTTAGTATGTACCCTAGATCCAATCGGATTAGATGCTAGTTTGTACACATTTCTTTATGAATGCAAATCAAATTTATTAATTTCTTTATCTATTCGGATGTAATTTATATTTATATATATATTAGATATATTTTATCTGTAAGATAAAGTCCAAAAGAATGTGAACTATGCAAATGAAATTTGTAATAGAGATTACAAATTGTGAGATCCAAAATTGTATATTATGGTTCGATTCTTTAAATTTTTCTAGTCGATGCGTAGACAGGACTAGACATTATCAAACGCCGATGAGACTAGCATACATTGCATATCTTCATCTTTGTGGTGAGCAGCTAATCTCGCAAGCTGAAGTATGGAGATACTTGAATAGGTATATAAATGCTCATTATTATAATGATGCATTGGATGACCTACACAGAGATCCCATATGGATGTTCTACATAGTGTCGATGGTTGATCTCTGATGATGGTAGTGCGAGTGATCCTTTGACTTGAGATCTTCATTGTACCTCATATATGGAATGCCATGCTTTGATGACATATAAACGTCGCTCTAGACATGGGTGACAAATATGATATCGATTGGGTATGACATGAAGTATATGAAGGTGGTGTTTGATCAAGATAGGATTCGTCTTCCTTAATAGAAAGGGTTATATCCCATGGCCACTTGATGGATTAAATTGACTATTAAATCCTTGCAAGGTTGAGTTGGAATTTGAAATGGTTTCGAAGTTCTAATTCATATAAGTTAATTTTTCTGAGATCAAATAAACAAAGATCAATTACATAGTTGATATATTTCATACCACTGATTGATCTAGGATATGTGATGAAGGGATTGAATCGTACGGTAACCGTTCATGGACAGGTGTTGATGACCACATCAACAAAACCCTTAACACTTGGGTGGTCATGATGCTTTGCTAGAGACCGCTCATAATCTATAATCATGGATTTTTTGACTTAATCAAAGAGTTGATTTGGTTAAAGAATTGACTTGGACAAGGTGTTATCAAGTCATCCCCTAGGGTCAATATTAGGGACATGGTTATTACCAACGTGTCAAGGGACCTAATGGGTCACACGCATTAAGGATATTTTGGATGAAGTTAAAATAAAAATTAAGTTGGACTTAATTCAGATTAGATGACCAATTAATTAGGATTGTGTTTGACTCAATCTTAATGAGAGAACATAAAATTGATGAATAGGATTCATCATAAAAGAAAGAATTTTGTGTTCAAGGGAGAGACCTTTTGTACATGTGATGTACATATAAAATTTATTAATTGGATACTCAATTAGGCTTGATCCATGTGATGGATGGCTTACATTAATTGAGATTAAAATATGGTATTTAATTGGGTCTATATGATGGCATGATTTGATTCGTGAAAACCCAATTGAACCGAGGGCTGAGATCGTGCCACATGGAGGATGAATCCATGTTCATGTGATGGACATGACCTATCTCCACATCATGGAGGAGGGAACACTCATGATTTGGGGCATCATCATGAAGCCAAATTCAAGGTTGCAATGTTGGTTTCATGGGATAACCAATTTCATATTTTTTAGGGATGTGGTTTGATGGTTGTAATCCTAACATTATCATGATAACAAATATCCTAAATTTGTTATAATAATTTGTTATAACAAATATCCTAAATTTGTTAGGATAATTTTTATCAATTTGATATGGTTGAATGGTTAGGTGGTTGAAACAAAATTCTCCTTTTTATGGAACCACACAACCTTCTTTTCATGTATAAAAGGAAGAGAGACACCCCCTTCGAAAGATACGCCTAACTCTTCCCTTCTCTCTCTTACATGCCTAACACTCACTTTCTCTCTCTAAAATGTCCTTTCTCTCTCTAAGATGTCCTTCTTTCTCTTTTGATTGATCAAGATTTGATCTTGATCAAGAAATTTTTCTTGATTTGGGAAATCAATTGAAGAAGAAAAGAAGCGCTAGCACCCCTCGCAAGATAGTTATCATCCAATCCTAAAAAGACATCATTCAAAGATCTTCGCGTAGATCACCATTAGAGGCTGGACGCGTGGATGACTAGAGGTAAATCGTTTACCGGCTTCATCAGGCTTCATCCTCGATAAAGAATACAGTTATGATTTATTATTTAATCATGTATTATTTCTTGTTAATTGAATATGTTCCTGAGGATCTTGGGCTTTGAAAATTAAATTCGTATTTATTTTTATCTTTTGCTACGTGATATATGAATTTGATTCATATAAAATATATGTAATTTTCATCACTAGGTCTGATGATCTCTGTAACTTGATAGGGGCCTTCCCAGTTCGAATACAGCTTTCCTTGCTCCAATGGTTTGGAGACTGATGCTTTGCGGAGTATGAGATCACCGGAAAGGAATAATTTTCTCTTGACTCAGAAGGAATGGGAACAAGCCACTCATGCTGGTACGCAGCCATCCGGATCTAAGCTTTTTCTCTGACTTCTTCTATTAGGTCAAGATTAGCTTGGAGTTGCTCATCGCTTGACTCTTATGAATAACTTTTCACTCACGGCGAGGGTAATCCCACCTCCACAGGAATGACGACTTCAATCCCAAAAGCCATTTTGAATGAAGTCTCACCGATGGAAATTCTTTGGATGGTTCAGTAAGCCCATAGAACATGATGAAGCTCGTCCGCCCATCTATCCCAGGCTCTATTGAGCCGAGCTTTAATTTCCTGCAACAAAGTTCGGTTTGTTACCTCTGCCTCACCATTGGCCTGAGGATGTCCGACTGACGTGAGCCGATGGTTGATAGCATGATCTTCACAAAACTCCCAAAATTTTGGGTTATCAAATTGTCGACTATTATCAGTGATAATAGTATGCAGAAGGCCAAACCGACAGATAATGAATCTCCATATAAAATCTTTAGCTCGGTGATGCAGGACCGATTCGCATACAAATAAATTTTATATGATTAATGATTGCAGTTGATTAATCTTCTAAAGTAATAGCCTAAAAAGGATTCAGGAAAACTCACAGGAACTCCGCATGCGAAACTGTTGACCCAATTGAGGATTTTGATGATTAACAAAACTATTTGAGTATAACATTTGATGTTACTAATGATTTTGATTAAGTTTTTCAGATTATAAGTCTATTTGATGATCAAAATCAAGAAGGAAAATCAAGTTCTGGTTTGAATCTAATGTCAAGGTAAGACTGCAGACATTAGAGTCAACACATAGAATCACAGAGCCGACTCCGAAAAATGGCACATACTTAGAGTCGACTCCAGGACTGTGAGAGCCGACTCTATCGGAAACAACAGAACGATGGATTTTCTAGCCACGACTTAGAGTCGACTCCCAGACTGCTAGAGTCGACTCCAGAAGAATTCTGTGTCGACCCCAGAAAAGTCAGAGACGACTCCAGATCGAGCGGATTAAATTATTTCGAGTTAGAGCTGACTCCAGAAAAGCCAGAGCCGACTCCAGAATGTCAGACATGGCTCCAGAACTGTCAGAACGACTCTAAACTTTATCTTTATCTATTTTAATCCCAACGGCTATTGTTATTTATGGATCTAATCCTTTTTCACTTGCTTATAACTGATAGTTTCACACTATTTGTGGATTAATCGGATCTATAAGAAGAGGGTTGATTGCATCCCAAAAACAAGAGAGGAAAAAGAGAGAAGAAATCTTAAAAGAAAAGAAAGAGGCAAATCCTTGAGATCCATCAGAAAAGAAAATAAGGAAAACCTGTAAGGAAAGATCATACTCATTCCCCAAAAGAAGAGAAAGAGATTCCAAGCCTTTGCTGTTCTATTTAGAAGAAATCTCAAGAGAAGGAAGAAGCCCTAGTTTTTCCAATCTTCTGAGCCTCAAGAGCATATTCAAAGGAAGATTCATTCAAAGGAAGAGAAGGAAGAAGCCACCAAGATCTTCGTATCAGGCTTTGATTCCTAATCTCTATTTATTGTTTCATTATTGTATATTTACTCATTGAAGGAATAGTTTGCTTTTGTAAAATCAAAATACTGTTTGCTGGGTCAATCTGGTGATTGATTCAGTTGAGGCGGTTAGCCTTGTGCAAGCATTAGCTTGTGGTTTTAGGTTTTTGTGCTGGTGAGCCTTGAAAACCAGCTGGGTTCGTTGTGCACCCGGAAAAACAACAAGTTTGAGTTGTGAGCTTGCAAAACAACTCTGCTGTAATCAGGTCGATTATAGTGTGGACCCAAGAGGTACTTGGGAGTGGACGTAGGTGTAGGTACACTGAACCACTATAAAATCTATTGTGTTTGCCATGATTGTCTCTTTATCTTCAACTCTCTGTTTATAGTTGCTTAGTTTTAAATCTGTGAATCTAAGTTTTTATTTCCGCTGGGGGTTTTCTTTCAAAAGAGTTTAATTTTTGAAAAATCCAATTCACCCCCCTCTTGGGTTGCTATCTGGACCAACAGAAACAGTTCCCCAGAAAAGTAAAGAAGAAAGATCGCCAAGGCTAAGAAGCCTGGGTAGGGCTTGCTCTCCCACAATAAAGCTACTAGCAGATTAGAGGGGATGTACCTAGTAGGATGAGAAGATTGAGATGCTGAAGGGGTCACTCTGCCTGGCGAATGCACCCTGGATGACCAAGCCCCGAGCCATGGATCTGCGGCTAAGTATCTGCTGACCTGAATGGTGATAACCTTGAATCCTGGATTCATGGTTACTGAGGGACCTATAAGAACACCATTCAAGGGTTAAAGAACAAGAGAAAAAAGTCAGATTAGAGGCAATGAGGCAAGGAAGAAGTAGAGGAGGGGTGGTCAAGAAGCTCTTGGGCATCCACTAGAGGAAAATAAGGGTGGCGGCCAGGGTTTCTTCTGGAGATTGGGATGTTGGCACGCGCAAGAAAAGGGAATCAAGAGCACCAGAGAACTAAATAACAAAACTCACAATAACTCAAAACTAAATTAATTGATTAATAATTCAAAGATGCATAATTCATACAAGATGGTCTCTTTTATAGAGCAAGAGACTTAGGGCCCAAGTAAATACATATATGGAAAGAAAAGGGGTGCCCACTTTTTTTCTAAAGTGTGGATTAGATTACATGGAAAAAAAACTTCATGCTATACAAATCCCTTTCAAAAAAGGTAATTTATGGGCAATAAAGGGCATCTTTTTGCTGCTTCTTTGGGCTGAAATTCTTCCAAATAGCATTGCATGATTTGGGAGATTGAGACTTATTTTGTTGACCTGCTTGCTCTTCTAGGTGGCGTGTGGAATGCTTGTGCTGAAGGGTGGCAGGTGTGTGGCTGGCATGTGACTTCTTATGTAGATGTGGTGCCAACTTAAATTTAGCAGCTGCTCTATTTGACTATGATGGCCTTGTCTTCTGCTCCAATACTGGTGTCTCCTCTTAGAAGCTGAATGAACTTAATAAATACCAACTGGACTGAACACATATAAGACCAACTGGACTGGACAAAACTCAAATTGATCCAAGCTCATAATGAGCTGACTCAATATGACCCAAACCCTAATAACGAGTACTAACTCAAAAGACAGGACTCAAATACCCAAACAAAAATAAATTTGATCCCAAATTAAAATAAAATAAAATAAACCTAGTTTTCAATTGAATCAAACCCTACAAACCTAATCAGATATCCATAGAGGATTAAGAATCCTCTGCCTGATCCTGGTGCCCACACCAATTCTCCTAGGGTGGGAGGAACTCGACCCCGTCGAGTATGGGTTGCTCTGGTTCTGGTAGCTCTCTAGAAGGTATGGGTCGAGACATTGCAAGTCCTCTCGAGTAATCCATGAATCATCGGATTCGGGCGACCCTGCCATCGGACCAGGTAGCATTGGTAACCGCAGTTCCGGTTTGTAATGGCTTGATCGTTCAGGATACGTTCGATCCGCTCTCCTCGCTCAGGTAAAATTGGTGGTGGACACTCCTGGGTAGGTCGCTCATGAAAGAAGGGTTAGGTCCAAAGTACTCACTAGGAATCGCTGCCGGTTCCCTATACTCTACTAGGCCTGCAATATTAAAGGTTGAGCTAATGCCCCAATTCGAGGGCAAAT
Source organism: Calamus simplicifolius (assembly GCA_900491605.1). Lineage (NCBI taxonomy): Eukaryota > Viridiplantae > Streptophyta > Magnoliopsida > Arecales > Arecaceae > Calamus > Calamus simplicifolius. The sequence goes on from UESW01004455.1 coordinate 172,839, forward strand.
CTAGCACATAGGCATTGGGTCCTACCTTCTCTATTACTTTAAAGGGGCCAGCTCCGTGAGTGTGAAGTTTCTTAATAGTCCTTGGTAAGAACCGTTCAGGCCTAAGCCTAACCATGACATAATCCCCTACACCAAACTCTTTGGCTCTTCTTTGGGAGTTAGCTAGTCTTTTATAAGTTTCATTACTTAGATTTATTTTATGGCTAATGTCCTTATGTAAGTCTCTGATATGCTATGCAAATGCTTGTGCGGACTCTGAGACTCATGTGTGGAGGGGTAAAGGAATTAAATCAAGTAGATGATTAGGCTTGTACCCATGGACTATCTCAAATGGACTCTTGCCTATAGACCTGTTCACTGAGCTGTTGTAGGTGAACTCTGCACGAGGTAGCAATAGATCCCACGTCCCTAGGTGTTCGTCTATAAGGCACCTAAGAAGGTTTCCTAGACTATGGTTCACCACTTCAGTTTGTCTATCCGTTTGGGGGTGAAAGGCTGTAGAAAAATTAAGTTTGGTCCCTAACAGACGCCATAGCATTTTTCAAAAGTAGCTGGTGAACCTAACATCCCTATCATAAACAATGTTCTTGGGTAGGCCATGGAGCTTGACCACATTGTCTAAGAAAAGTCGGGCTACCCTAGATGCATCAAAAGTTTGCGAACAAGGGATAAAGTGTGCCATCTGAGAGAACCTATCGACTACTACAAAGATGGAGTCATGCTTCTTCTGGGTCTTAGGTAATCCTAGAATGAAGTCCATATTGAGTTCTTGCCAAGAATGATCAGGAACTGGCAAAGGAGTATATAGACTGGTGTTCTGCTTCTACTATTTTGCAACGGCACAAGTTTGACATCGGGCTACTATCAGGGCAACGAGCCTTTTTAATCCTGGTCAGTAAAATTGGTCCTCTATTGCTAGGATAGTCTTATCTCTTCCAAAATGATCAGCTAATCCACCAGCGTGCATTTTTCAAACTAGGAACTCTCTAAGTGACGTCCTAGGGATACAAAGTCTATTGCCCCTAAAAAGCTAACCATCCTGGATGCTTAATCTTCACTGGTACTGGATGGTCCTAGCCGAAGGGTCTTATGAATTTCACCAAAGTCAGGGCAAGTCTCATACTCATCTTTTATCCGGTTAAACCCTATAACTTCGGTGCTAACAGTATTCAACAATAAAGACTTATGGCTTAGGGAATCTGCTACCTTATTTTCTAGCACGATGTTTCAGGACAAAAGTGTATGCCTGAATGTATTCAACCCATTTTTCATGCCTAAAATTGAGCTTCTTTTGGGAGTTCAGAAATTGGAGTGCCTCATGATCAGAAAATAAACAAACTCATGCGGCAGCAAGTAATGTCTCCAATACTTAAGGGCCTGTACTACCACATAGAATTTCTTGTCATAGGTGGAATATTTAAGTTTAGCTTCATTTAGTTTTTTACTAAAGAAAGCTATGGGATGATTAACACTCCACCTATGCCTACTCCCGACGTGTTGCACGCAACCTCAAGCACCTTAGAAAAGTTTGAAAGTCTAAGTATGGGTGCATGAGTCATTCTATCCTTAAGCTCTAGGAAGGCCTTATTAGCTGACTTAGTCCATTCGAAATTACCCTTCCTAATACAATCAGTAATGGGTACGACGATGGTGCTAAATCCCCTAATGAATCTCCTATAAAAGGTTGCTAGGCCATGAAAGCTACGGACATTGTGGACATTCATGGGTACTGGTCACTCTATAATCGACCTAACCTTTTTAGGATCCACTAAGATACCTTTTGGGATTACTACAAAACCTAGAAAGATAACCCTATGCGTCATAAAATTACACTTCTTAAGGTTTGCATAAAGGCTATTCTCTCTAAGGGTCTGACAGATTAATCTGAGATGGTTAAGATGGTCCTCTTTGGTCTTGCTATAAATTAATATATCGTTAAAGTAGACCACTAAGAATTTTTCTATGTACTCTTCCAGGACCTGGGTCATGATTCTTATGAATGTACTGGATGCGTTTGAAAGCCCAAAAGGCATCACGACCCATTCAAACAGACCATCTCTAGTCTTAAATGCAATCTTCCACTCATCCCTTGGTCTAATTCTAACATGATGGTAACCACTCTTAAGGTCTATCTTGGAAAAGATGGTGGCACCCGCCATCATGTCTAACATATCATCTAATCTGGGGATAGGGAACCTATATTTGATAGTAATTTTATTGATGGCCCTACTATCCATGCACATTCTCTAGGTACCATCCTTCTTAGGGGTTAAGAGTGTAGGAACTGCACAAGGGATTAAGCTCTCCCTAATGAATCCTTTTCTAAGTAATTCTTCCACTTATTTCTGTAGTTCTTGATGCTCAGTGGGGTTCATCCTATAATGGGAAAGGTTTGGGAGGATGGATCCTAGGATCATGTCAATGGCATGTTGGATGTCTCTCAAGGGTGGTAACTAATCATGCAACTCTTCAGGGAAGACATCCTTAAATTCCTCTAGGGTCTCAATTACTTCTGGGGGTTGTTCCTTTTGGACTAATTTATGGATCTCTTTAGTGGTTAAAATCCAAACAGAGTTACCCTCAGTGATGTTCTTTTCTAATTCCTTAGCTTTAATTAGATTAACTCTTGGCTTGCTATCCTTAAGGCTACTAGATCCTTTCTTGATTGGGTCCCTAGGTGGAACTGGATGTATTACAAACTTGTTTCCATTGTATTTAAAAGAGCAAATGTTGGATCAACCAAACAAGGTGGCATCGTGATCGTAAAGCCAAGATCGACCTAATATAATACTACTAACACCCATAGGAATTACATCACACTCGATCTTTTTTTCATAATTTTGCAATTTGATTAGTATTTGGCATCTATACTTGATTGGGATAGAGGTGGAATCTACCCATGAGACCTTATAGGGATTAGGATGAGGAACTATGGTCAATCCTAGTGATTTAACTGTATTGGCAGAAACAACATTGACACAACTCTCGCTATCAACTATTATCTTGAGCACCTTATCCCCTATCTTAACAAAAGTCTATAGAATGTTAGTCCTATGCCAATCTTCCTAGTCCTTAGTTTGAGTCTGGGTCAAGATACATCTAACCACTCCTAGTAGATCTTCAGAATCAAATGTTTTCTCCTCTTCATTGTACTCATCTATCAGATGGGTATCAGCCTCAGAGACCTCTCCCTTAGGCTCAACTAGGGGTTCGGATTCAATCTCAGATAACTCATCTATATGAAGAGATCCGACTGGGCATTGGCTGATCATATGTCCTGGTTTGTTGCTATTGGGAATTGTATCCTAAAGCCAATCATTTGATGATTATGTTGATATAAATTGTATATAAATTGATATATTAATAAAAGTTATTTGGCAGTTTATTCATTACAAGAACATCTTCTTAAAACTCCTAATAGTAATGAAGCCCTTAAGATCTTCCTTCACGATAAAGGAGGATTTATCTTTGAAGGTCCTTAAAAGAGTTCGCGACCAAATGATATACTATGATAGGGCCATAGTACTATCAATTATAGGACGTTGTATATCATATTTGTTGGTTGTCCTCTTAACCAAGGAGTGTAGAGACACTGGTATGACATACAGGTGAAAGTGTAGGAGTACATTTCACCGAACGTGACTCATTTCGGATACTCTACTGTCAAGAGTTAATCCGAGAAGATATAGGTATAAATATCCTTTAGACCTAAATATCACAACCAGTGGCTTACAAGAAACTCATTGTACTTAGGTGCCGAACCACCTAGATTTCTAATCCAGCTACGAAAGGTTACTGGGTGTAGTCAAGTACTTGTGGTAGTCAGTTGTGGATCAAGATTTTGACCTATCCCATTAAAAGGAGAAATGCTTGTGTTTCAATTTAGCAAGACCTTGGCCAAGGCACTTCATGTGAAAGTCACATGATCACTAAAATTGAAATCACTTTATGGAATTGCTATTTAGAGTTGACAGGCTCTTAAGCCATCCTTAGCATTTGTGGTCAAGAGGATGAATTATACGGTAACTGTTTCTTAGGGTTCTTGGAGTTTGCTCGGCAACTCTTCGACCTATCCGGACGTCGGGTTCCATTGCTAGATGGGCACATCGATTAGTATAGAAAATTGTTTCTATGCTATCGGCTTAGGTTCGAACCTAGAGAGTCACACGCATAGAAGTTTCCTAGGATGATCTATTTGCTGATCAACGATTGAGAATCATATATGATTTAATTAATCAATTTGATTGATTGAATTATCTCAATTGGATTAAGTACAAGTGAATAAGATTCAATTTGATTTAAGTCTACTAGAAGGACTAATCAATTTCAAATATTGATTTAAAATTAGATTTGATTTGGATTTAAATAGATTCAGGATTAGCCAAATTTGATTTGGGCTAGGACCATGATCTACATTGGTTTAATCCAATAAATTCAAATTAGCTTAAAACCAAAAATCCAAACCCCATGTGTGAAAAAGGTTTTCTCGCATGATGAGATAACTAAAATCTCATCTCGTGAGAAATTAAATTCTAACAGAATTTAATTTATAACTTTTAGTCTTCTTCAAATGATTCCCAAGTTCAAGAAAAATAAATTTTGCTAAAAGGTGCCTCTTTGAAAGAGCACTCCACACAACTCTCCATGCATTGACAAGTGTGTGAATTAATGTGCCTCTTTGGAAGAGCACTCCACACAACTCTCAGTGCATTGACAAGTATGTGAATTAATGTGCCTCTTTGGAAGAGCACTCCACACAACTCTCCATGTATTGACAAGCGTGTGAATTAATGTGCCTCTTTGGAAGAGCACTCTACACAACTCTTCATGCATTGATAAGTGTGTGAATTTAATATGTCTCTTTGGTTTTCACAAAAACTGTGGAATTCTAAATGTTAGAATTCAATAGGCTGGCTAATATGAAACTATAAATAGAGGACATCCCTCACCAGATAAAACAACATAAGATCAAAAGAGATCAAAAATTCTAAACAGTTAGAACTAAGTGTTACAGTTCTAAGAGTTAGAACAGAAAATTATGGTGTGATTTTAGTGTTAGCAAAAGCTTGGTGAATCTTGGAGGAAGATTCAAGTGGAAGAATTCAAGATCAGAAAAATTATTTTTCCGCGAGCTAGCACTCCCGGGAATCCAATCATTCGGGGGCTTCGCGTGGATAATATTAGAGGCCGGACGATTGAACGGCTGCAGAGCACAAAGGATTTACCTACTGTTCTTAAGGTGAGTGATTTGATCCTTAGATCTTAAGGCAGGCTTCAAGATGAGTAGTATGACTTCTCATCTTGAAGATTAAGATATGATCTTAATTATTTAATTTATATGCAATACTTAGATCAAACGATCTTATAATATAAGGCAAAGATATGATCTTGATGCATGTTAGAAAGATTAATATGTAATCTTTAAATTTTCGCATTGATAATTGTTATCAAATTTTAAAATATACATGCCTCGGGGATTAACTCTCCCAACAAATGGTATCAGAGCAATGGTTTCTTATTGATCTAATTTATTGCATGTAAATTAATGTTCTTATTAATTGTATAATTATGGCTAAAACTAATCGCAAGGCTATATGGTCACAGATAGATTGAAAATCCAAATTACCCATTCAATGAGGTATTCTATGACATATTGCCGTGCTATTGTTTTATCATTGATGCTCAATCCAAAGATAATTTAAATTGAGCTTATGCATCAAAACATAGATTACACGCACTCTCAAAAGATGTTTTATATTTGATACATATTGATGTTGTATAAAAGCATTATATTTGCATGTTTAGTATAAAACATAGATATGATATATGATGACATGATGTCTATGTTATGAAACATACAAATATTTATGAGAGTCTAATTTGAATGTCAAATGTTAATTCATAATCTCTTTAGATATGATCTAAATATAGGAATTATGAGTAGTAACATAATACATGTGATGCTTGATTGAAATATATGACATGTAAACATGAAATATATTTAATCTTTTGGGTTAGCTAAATCGGGTCCATAAAGGGTTAGACCCTAAGGTTTAAATCAACTGGACTAAAAGAGTATTTGAACAAATCTAATTAGATTAGGTTAAGAATGCTCTAAATCAAACAATAGTTGTAGTTGATCATGTCCTTCTCTTTGATTAAACCAAATCTAATTAGATTAGGCTCCGTGGTTGAGCATGAATCTCTTAGATGGTCAAATCAGAATTGGTTAACCATATGATGTCAAGGTAAGTTGGCAAGTTGCTCTAGGATCAACGATTGAATGGTTTTTTAATTGGAAGCTACTCGTATTGATGCGTCTTTAATGAGTTAATGGCATATCCCTCCCATTGATCTCACTCACCTGGTCAATGTGGTGAACCATTTATGATTCAGATCATTTACCTGATTCGGGTTGACCCATGCCTGAAAAAAAATCAGTCTGACTGATTTAGGTGCCACTTAACCTGACTTAATCTTGTTTCATTCTACTCATTTCATACATTCAGTGGGAGAACTTGATTAGTCAATTTGTCTTCAAATTATAAAATCCTTTAAAATTATTAGGTCCTTAAAATGAAATAGTTATATGATAACTAGATCATAGCCTCCCATTAAGGTGGGTGATAATGAGTCCGATGTCTTGATAATCATTGGAGGCACTCCATGCCTGGTGCTTGTCAACCATCAGAATTATCATTCATTATATGATAAGTCAATGTAACTATTAAATAGACAATCAGGTGAGCCGAGCTTCACTCGGGCTTGGTTGTCTATTGATAGGTTACACTGATTATATCATTTAATGGTTGGATCTAACTAGAACATTCAGTGGAGGCACTCCATGCCTGCTGAAGAGGTACATGGGGCAAAAATGAACACTAAGAATTGTTTTGGGAAACAATTGGTTTTGAACCTACTCTTAGATGCATATGGGTTGGCCAAGCTTCACTTGGGCCTATATGTAGTCTATGTAGATCTTAGTGCCCGCTAAAGAATTAAGAATAATTCTTCGAATTGGGATATAGAGGCTGCCAATTTAAACAAAATAGTGGGAGAATCTTTAGACTAAAGTCCAAGTCTTTAGACTGAATCAATTTATATACTAATAAACTTTAGTTCTTCCTTATGCAGAAAATGGCCACTAATTTATCATTAAGGTCCCTATTGGATAGTGACAAGTTGAATGGTTCAAATTTCAATAGCTGGTTTAGAAAACTTAAGATCATCCTTGAGCATGAGAGGATTCTATATATTCTTAATAATCTTGCACCAAAGATACCTAATGCAAAAACACAAAGTTCTGAGAAAGACACTTATCAGAAGTGGCTCAATGATAGAACTAGCGTACGTTGCATCATGCTAGCAGCAATGAACGATGAATTCGGTCGCCGGTTCGAGAATGCTCAGCCAGAAGAAATCATTCAAGCGTTGAATGAATCTTTCAGCACACCTGACGATGTTGAAAGGCACAAGACTAGTTGTGCTATTTTTAATGCTCGAATGAGGGATGAATCTCCTGTCACTGATCATGTATTGTACATGATCGAGAAGATAGAATTGCTAAGCAAGCTCGGCTTTCCCCTACATGAGCAGTTGGGAAAAGATGCGATCCTGAATTCCTTGCCTCCATCCTTCCGACCTTTCCTTACTCATTTTCGAATGACAAAGCCTGCAGTCAACTACCACGGTTTGTTAGGGTTGTTACAGAACTTTGAGAAGGATAACCAGCTCTCTAAGGGTTTGGTTAATGTGGTTGAAGGATCTAAGGTAGGGCGTAAACCCTTTGGGAAAGGGAAGAAGAAAAAGAATAAGAAAAAGGTGCAACATGCTAGGACATCTATAAGGGGTCAGATGCAGAAGAAGAAAGTTGATAAAAGTCAAGCTGAATGCTTTCATTGCAAGATGCAAGGGTACTGGAAGAGGAACTGTCCTCTTTACATTGCCACACGATCCAAACAGGCTGAAGAAAAAGGGGCAAGATGTTGCTCAACAAGATTTTTATATGATAACACCTTGTAATTTTTCTGTATATGATAATCAGACCTGGGTATTGGATACCGGGAGTCCTTTTAACATTTGCAATTCATTACAGGGACTACAGGTCACTAAAAGATTTGAGGACAATGAAAGATTCCTTAATGTCGGCGATGGAAGATTAGTTGCAGTTCTGGCATTAGGAGTTCTTGAAATAGTTTTCAATAGAAATGTCATTATACTAAATGATTGTCATATTTGCCCAACGTTCTTGTTGAACATAATTTCTGTGGGCCTTCTGGCCAAAAGTCATTATGAAATTTCAATAAAGGATGTTACTTTGAATATCTTTATGAATGGAGTCACTGTAATGACTGGGCATTTATCTAATGGCATTTATATATTATCACAGCCTGTAATGTAGTGTACAAATTAAGTAAGCGCTCTAGAACAACTAATGTCACAGACATTTATCTTTGACACCATCGGCCGGGTCATATCAATAAGAACAGATTAAACATGTTAACTCAGGAGGGCATCCTTCGAGTTGATGATTGTGAATCATTAACTACCTGTGAATCCTGTCTTCTTGATAAAATGACCAAGTCATCTTTTACTGGAAAAGGTGAAAGAGCCAAAGAGCTATTAAGTCTAGTACATACTGATGTATGTGGACCAATGAGCACTTATGCCAAAGGTGGATATTACTACTTCATTACTTTACAGATGACCTTTCTAGGTTCGGTTATGTCTATCTTATGCGACATAAATCTGAATCATTTGAAATGTTCAAACAATATCATAAAGAAGTAGACAAATAAATAGGAAAATGTATTAAGATCCTTTAATCAGATCGAGGAGATGAATACCTTTCCAATGACTTTGTGACATATTTAAGGGAGAATGAGATTCTCTTCCAATGGACTCCTCCAGGAACACCATAATATAACAGTGTGTCGGAAAGGAGGAATCGAACTCTGTTAGACATGGTTTGGTCCATGATGGGTTTTGCAAGCTTGCCAATATCCTTTTGGGATATGCATTAGAATCAGCTTATCATATTCTCAATAAGGTTCCAAGTAAGTCTGTTTTAAAACTCCACATGAGATGTGGTATGGACATAAAC